>CM021102.1:541134502-541249345 GCA_007115665.2 Sequoiadendron giganteum | reverse complement strand
ATTCAACATCTCTTCTTTTTCTTTCTTCATTATTATGCTAAAAATAGTAAAGCCTTAATTGAGTCTATGGTTAAGAAATTGGAGAAGATAAGGCAAGTATTGAAAAAGATTAGAAAGACTCAAATTAGCCGAGATAACTCTTCAGAAAAAGATGGTCAAAAGAAGCAGAAAGGGAAAGCATCAATTACAAAAGGAAAACCCAAAAAAATCATAGTTCAGAGAAGAGAGAGATTATTCTCTGATGAGAAGGAAGAAATTACTACTTCTTCTCTAAAATATGTTGAGGTATCTTCTTCTACAAAGACTACTATTTCAATGCCCAAAATAAAAGAGCATATTTTAATTATTCAAGAACATGAAAGAGATTGGCTTCAAGAACTTGACATTCCTGTTGAAAATGAAGAACCAAGTTTTGTAGATGAATCAATGTTTTGGCCAGTAGATCAATCAACATGGAATATTCATACTCCAGAATGGGAGAAACAATGGGAGCCACATCTGCAAATAGAGCTAGAACCAGAAGCATAGTCCAAAGAAAAGATGGAGCTAAGATCAGAACCATAATGGAATAGAGGATTAGAGCCAAGGTATGACACATATCCTGATGATGAAGAAGAAGAAGATTATTTGATTGAAGAAAATTCATTTCGAAAGCATTATGAAAATCTCAATCATGTAGATAATTTAATTTCTAAACAATCTTTAGATTAGTCTAATTGGTGTCCAAAGGTCCTTTGTAAGCCAATTATTAGTGTTAAATTATAATGCTTTAGCCAGAGTCTTTTTGCACTTTTAGATACAAGATCCATGATTAGCATTGCTCAAATTCATGCCTTACCATTTGTATATTGGGATAGTCAATAGATTACAGTCTGAGGATTTGGTAATATTAGAATTGTGTGGAATAGAGCAACTGATGTCCTTGTACATATAGATGATTTTAGTTCTCTTTGTAATTTCTGGCAAGATAATAGTGTAGATACTTATATCCTCCTAGGTTGGGATTTTTTGAGTCAACTTGAACCATTTTCATTTCTTTAGACGAGGGTAATATTAGGAAATCATACAGAAATCAAGTATCTTAGTCCTCTAGAAAAAAATTGAGTCTGTCTGAGTCATTGGAAGATTTGATATGAACAAGAATCTTCTTCCTGAAGATCCTAAAGATTCTACTATTTAGAAAATCAAAGATCTTCCTGAAGGATGCCAAAGGAAAATATTAGAAGATTATTTCTTCTACAATCCAACACCTATATTTCAATACCAAGGATGGGGAGATATTCAAGTTGTTCCAGGGACAAAGCAAATTCATGTATTATCTCCAGTAATTACAAAAGGACAATTAATTGTCTTAAAGCACTTGGTTAGAAAATATAAGGAAGGTCATATTATTTTCAGTTGCAGAGATATTATGAGGCATTTTCCACATGGATCCCACAAGTTGCAAGACCTAACTATTGTATTTAGTCTATCCTATAAAGTTTTGTTATGCCAATTAACTCCCTTCAAAGCTAGTACTGAGGAAAATACTCTTCTATTTATATTAAACTTAGTAGTTCATTTTTCATATAGCCAACCTAAATGGATAATGCGACATGATGATACAAAGATTATTGGGAAATGGTATGATCCAATCATAGGCCAATTTGCTACAAAAAAAGATAAAGCATTATTATTCATATCACTACCTATTTAATTTTGAGAATGTATACCGACAACCTGGCATTCATCTTCTACCAGACCTTGGAAGATGGCATATTATTCATGGATGGGAAAATGGATGGTGATTTAGCATGAAGAAGTATATAATTGTAAATAATTATGTAAATAAATAAATAAAATAAGGGATGACATAATATAGCTAGCACAAGGGCTTGTCTATGTCGTGATGTTAGCCACGTTAAGATTTGACAATAGGACGCAACCCTGTTTTAAAAAGAAAGATCCCTGTAGCCACTTATGGGTCTTAAGTTGGCCATTCTCACTTTACGGTGTCATAAAAGTGAAAATAAATATTTTAAATAATAAGTCTAGGATAAAGTAGTAGTAGTAGTATATTCTAGAATAAAATATTATGGATAAAGGAAAAGTAAAATATGGACAAAATTAAAAAAGGTGGGGATATTTCTAGATAAATCCCATGTGAAGTTAGAAAAATATTGAACCAAATTTTATATTTCACATGGTGGACCCTTGTACCAAATATTATAACTTGTACAAAAGATTCCCACATGTAAAATTATTTTTCCCACTATCCAAAAAGTAGAGATAGATAATATCTATGGAAAATATTCTAGTAGATATTTCTAGCCCTCTCCATAATATGGACAAATAAATAAAGGTTGTTGAAAAAAATCAAGGACTAACAATGTCTTCCATGTGGCAAGATAATCCTCATATTTTCTAGAGAAATGACCTAGTAGAATAGGTAAAAGGTGAAGGTGACCGGATGTCCAGGTCATTTGAATCCTATAAATAAGGCCCCGAGATCTCATTTGAGGCATTTGGAATTGGGGAATTGAGTCTTTAGTTGGAGCTTGGGCATAGAGTCTTATAGGTTGAGTCTTAAGCATTATCTAGAGTCCATAAGTCTAGTAGTCAGGTGTTCAATATATCATACTGTAATGATCTAAAATGATATCAAATCATAGTCAATAAAATGCAAAGGAGGAATGAAGAGAAAAGGAATGAGACTAGAACAGTCTCACCCATTTCTCTCCTCCATGACTCACTTCTATTGAATCTCCTCTACTTGCTGCAATATGATGGATGCCCTCAACCTTTGTGTGAGCAAAATAAGTTTATGACATGACCTAGCAAGTGTTGAAGGATTTAATCTAAAATGCAAGAGAATAAATCTACATGCAAAGTAAATAAGTCTGCAAAAGACAATGTTAGATGATAAAATATGAAAATGCAAGATTATCTAAAAATGCAAGAGATGAAATATGTGAAAATGACAAGAGATAATAATGGATAGCCAGTGATAGATATGAGACAAAATTGACATTTTATAGAAAATGCAATTTTGTATGGACGGGTGAGATTAAAGACTGATAAATGACCTAGAATCTATGGACAAGATTCAATATGACAACCCACAATTAGGGTTAGGGCAACATTAGGTCAAATTCGAAATGAATGGACAAGATTGATTTTAAGAAAAATCAAATCAAGGGTTGACAATGCATGTGACAAGGCACACAAACCGAAATTGTTGGGGAATCAAATAATAATTTAAAATTATTTAATTCAAGAGGGGTTGTTGACTTTTTAAATTAAAAACTATTTTAATTCAAAAAGGGTGGGGTCATGTGACAGTAAATAATTTAAATTAAATTATTTACATAAGAAGGGATTTTTAAAGAGGGACTTATTTTAAATAAATAAGATTTATTTAAAATGAGCACAATAAAAGAGGAGAAATTAAATAATAAAATTATTTAATTTAGGTGGTGGGACTTATTTTAAATAAATAAGATTTTATTTAAAATGAGGAGAATGTGAAGATGGCCATAATTAAATAAATAAAAGAATTTATTTAATTACAAGAGGACTTTAAATTAGAGACATATTAAATAAATAAAGTTATTTATTTAATAATCAAGAAGACATAATGGACAAGGATAATTAAATAAATTAGGAAATTTATTTAATTATAGAAAGACATTAGACAATTAGTGACGTAATTAAATAAATAAATAAAATTTATTTATTTAATAATCATGAAGAATAAAAAAGATATGAATTAATTAAATAATCATGAATTATTTAATTAATAGTCGAATGTGGACCAAGGACATAATTAAAATGTCTTAATTATGCTAGGAAGAAAGAGATTAGAAATAGAGCTTGCAAGCCTAGCTCATTTTTATGTGTCTACATTTGCCCCTCTTTGTCATAATGCAGCCTGTCGCATTGTGGCAAAGAAAATAAGTCAAAAATATGCCCCAGTGCAAGATAAGATGAGGAAGAATGACGAGGAGGGTTGCGGTATGCCCCCTCGAGAGGACAGTTGGGTTTCAAGAACACAAGTGTGCTCTCGAAATGGAATGAGAAGAATAGAATACGGAGAAAAAGAAATATTAGTGAAAAAGATATGGTTGATGATATGAATGCAATGCCTACATGAGATGCATGTTAGTTCCTAAATCAAATCCTTCAACGTTTGCTAGAGTACTAATTGCTCGAATCATCATTGGGCGGTAAAAAAATGACACAAATGGACAACAAACACCATGGTATGACATAGACCAAGGTGTGCAAGGTCATCCACTTCCAAAACAGACAGTCATAGACAAGGAATGTCCTAACTCATACTAGAGCCCAATTGCCCCAGTCCTTTTGTCAAGACAATCCACAGACAATAGTCGAAGAAAAATAAAATAGGTCAATGAGACGTCATCGCACCTCTAAATCCTTCAGGGGACATCCTTGAGGTAGCTAGTAACATGACCAAAAGACAAGTCAATAAAAAGATAAGACAAAATAGCCAAAAAATTAACAGCCATTTAATTGTATTGCCAATGTTTGTTTGCCGAAGATTAATTGTTTTGATAGTTTGACAGTTTTGACAGTTTGACGGTTTGACGGTGCCTAAGGTCAGGAAGGACACATCCTGAAAAGGCAAATGACATTTTGACGAGGTCCAAATCCAAGAAGGACACATCTTGAAGAGGACCAAAAAGGTGACGAGATTGATATTTTGACTAATGCTTTGGCAAGCTGACTGATTTTGACTGTATGATTGAGTGGCTTATGTTGTCTAATTTTGACCAATTTTGACAGTGACGTTTTGAATGACTGTCTTGTGTCAAGTGTGACTATGTCCACTTTATTTGACTGACGCAACCATGTTTGACTTATGATTTTATTTTGACAAACCTAAAAGGACTGACCTAATGTCTCGGGGATTCAAAGATGAATCTTGCCTACGTAGCAAATGCGCAGAGACAACGTAGTTCGGACTTGGACAAAAGATTGACTGATGTGATTGATTGAATTGATCAGATTGACTTTGACTTTGTTTTTGGGATTTTGACATTGATTTGGATGTTTTTGTATTTTATCAGGACATTTTTCAATTTTTAGGTCTTTTTTCAGGACTTTTTCATATTTTTATGATTTTTTTGATGTTTTACGAAAATTATGACAAATGCATGTGAATGATGCCGACGCGCATGAATCCAAGGACAACCATGATTTTGCTGCTAGCCAAGCTGAATACCGATGGACAGGTGATGATGACGATGACAACGTTGTTTGACGTGGGAAGGACACATCCCGAAACAACTTGAAAATGACAAATGTTGTTTGACGTGGGAAGGACACATCCCGAAACAACGTGAAGATGACAATGATATTATTTGACAAGAGTATAAAAGTCTGCAGCAGGTCTAGGGACAAAGCCAAGGAATGTTTTGGATAATGCGCCAGGTTTTCCATATTGTTGCATTTTGAATGACTTAAGTGAGGACTAAATGGGATGACGGAGGATCTATAAACCATTGACAAGGGAAACCAAGATGGGTGATAGGTATAAAGCAAGAGAGACTGATGACTTGGACTAGGAGAATTATCATATGGTCTCCAAGGATGATGTAGCATAGTGAAATAGAGGCTATGAAGGTAATGACATGATACTTTGTGACTAGTGTATGACCAAAAGATAGACATGTCAAAAAAATTTCCAAAGCATGATTTGTATTTTTGCCCCAGTCTTTGTCAAGATCAAAGTAGGTGGGAAAAATGGATGGACGCGATAAGGTTTAGATGGGTGAATGGAAAATGTCATGGGAAATGCATGGGAGATGAGACAACTTGCCCCCAAGTGTAATGGTCCACATAGATGATTTATTCTACACGTGATGCCTGTTTGCCAGGTTTTCATCATGGTACTTATCCAGAGCGCCTGTTTGCCAGGTTTTCACCGTTGGATGAAATTATTTTTGTCTTTTTTTATCTTTGTCAATTTTTTTGTATTTTTGAATTTTTGCCGAATAGCCTTGATGCTTTACATGACCTCTGACTATGCTGAAGCTTTTGACGATGCCGATGTAGAGACTGGTGTCATGACATGCCAATAATGATCTTTCTGAAGTAGTTGCCTTGTCAGGATGATAGCACTTGCATAGAGCTGATTGATGTCATTGTGATCATTTTTGATACTAGAGTTGGCCTTATCAAAATACGCACATCGTGATAGAGTGTCATGAGAGTCCTTATGATAAAGCGTTGCTGCCAAGATGCGATGGATTTGTGACATGGGACGTTTGGTCTTTAAGGATGATGTAGGATTATGATAGATGACGGTGGACATGGACGGGTTGGTGGGATGTTTGGATGTAGCCGTTTTTATTCTCCAAACTTGGGTTAATTGATGATGGAGGTTGGATCTTTGATAGCGTTTGGAACCAACACTTTTATATGTCTTGTTTGATGGCCATTTTGAAGGAGGTGGACATTGATTATATGTGGGAGTCCTCTTATGCTGTGGCTCCACATTTTTCTTGACTTTTGGATTGGGCATATTTTCGTTGCCTGGTTTATTCTTTTCTTGACTTGACTCACTTTGTTTTGGGATCCATTTTAGCTTCATTCGTCCACTTGACTTTTTGTCTGATTTGATGGCCTTTGACATTTGATTTTGGACTTTAGACTTGTAATAATTTTGCTTTTGTTGGTTCCAAATGGAAGGCTTATTCTTGTTGGAATGGCGATGTATGGTGTGGATGGAAGGAGTGTTGGCAACAACCTTATGACAAGGACTACTCATGACGTCCATTTTGATGTTTGTATTAGATAAAGTTGCCCCCAATATCGAGGAGGTATCATTAACATCATTAGATTTTCTGACTGATGAATAACCAAGACCTTGATGTCTGTAATTTGCTTGAACTTGTATAGGTTCAATAATGCCTTGTTCATGTAGGCCTAATCCTTTGCCTTGATAATGCATGTTTTGACAGATTTTGTTGGCGATGGGATACTTGTTATTGTGGAAGCAAGATGCTAACCCATCTTTATTGTGGAAATGATTGCTTGAAATCTTCTCATCTGTGAGAAAGCCTGCTCTGACAAAGATAGATGATCCTAATTGATAGGATGTTGTAGCTTCATTGACATATTGGACAGATTTTTGACTGACATCTTCGATTTGATTTCCTGTCATATCAAATTCTGATGATTCTATTGGTGCTTCCAAGTCTATGTCAAAACCGTCTTCATGGTCATTGTCATAGAGCCCACTGAATTCAGTTATAGCTTGATCATTTGCAAATATGTCCATGCTAGGAGACTCTTGTTCTAGGGGAAGATCATCTATGTGTTCCATGGAGGCAAGTGTTTCATTGTGGAAAGTGTCAATACTTGAAGTTTGGATGGAATCATCTTCAAGTGTGTCATCATGAATGGCATATAGGTCAAGGAGTGGATCATTTTGGACTTCTTCAAAAGTAGTGTCTTGATCAAATATGGGCTCAGTTGAAATGACATGATCGAAAATAGGGTCTTGACCAAGGATAGGTTCGTCTTGAATGACATGGTTTTGGATGGACTCTTGACCAAGGATAGGTTCATCTTGAATGACATGGTTTTGGATGGACTCTTGACCAATGATAGGTTCATCTTGAATGAAATGGTTTTGGATGGACTCTTGACCAAGGATAGGTGTATTTGGTATGCCATGATGGTCTAGGAGGACTTCTTGAATGGATGTAAAGATGGGGTCATGGAATGGACTACTTTGATCTTGACATGATGGTGATGTTATGACGTTGTGCTTTGGACTTGCCTCTTGACATGTATCCTCAAGTGTATGCAAGGAGATGGGACTTTGGAGACCATGACTAGATGTGTTTTCATGACCCAATGGAGTGTCTTGAAATGGATTGGTGCATGTTGGACTAGGATATGACATGGAAGTTTGGACTTGGTTGAGGGATGAAGGACTAGGATTAGAATAGGACATGACTTCATGACAAGGATATGACATGGATAAAGGATTAGGATGTGATGTGGATGGAGGATTAGGATATGACATGGATAGTTGGTTTGGATTGATGGATGGTTGATTTCCCTTGTCAAAGTTAGGGTGGGTTTGACTAATGGAAGTTTGTTGTGACTTAGTGCCATGGATGGTGTTAGGGGACTCTTGATAGTAGATGGATAGAGGACTAGGACTCATGGATTGTTGGCAAGATGGATAGATGGATGGAGGGCTAGGGGTTGTAAATTTGGACTTGGATTGAAGGTATAGTATTTTGAATTCCCTAGCAAGTTGTGCTTGACCCTTACTATTGAATTGACATTCAATTTGACTAGCAAGCATGTCATAGTGATTTGAAGACATGATGGTGGATGAAATGAGACTATGCTTTATGCAAGGTGACAATGCAAAGTGATAAAAGGGGATTCCTTATGCCAAATGATCTTTAGGAAAGGTTTTCTAACCACTCAAAGTTTGACCAATGTCTTGATTTGGATTGTCAAAGGACTGATTTGAAGGACAAGATGATAAAATGACAAGGTGAGATTTCCACACTAGACTTATGAGTTGGAAGCAGCTCACCAAAGGACAATGACTAAGGATTGATTTATTTGACTTGGTCCAATGACAATGTATTTTAAGACAAAGGTTTGACAAAGAAAGGAAAGTTTTCCTATCTCAAAGTGTGCAAAATTGAGGACTTGATTTGACAAATGTGGTTCATGATGGAAAATTCGTTGCAAAAAGTGATTTGACAAAATTTTAGGTTGATTGCAAAGATTTGTTTTAGTTTGGAAAAGTTGTTTCAGATTTTGGCAAGTTTGATGTTTATTTGTTGGAATTGTCTGAAAATAGTTGGCAAACACATGGTGTTAAAAATCAACCACATAGAAGTCATTTTACAAAATCTTATGGCTGCAAGGACAATATTCTTTTGGATCCCACTAACCGCATATCCTTAGCGGATGAATTCAGAAGCTTGGCCCCACAGGCTCCCCCTTACAGTGCACTCACTTCTCAGGGCAACCAAGCTTCCAACCTCCATGAAACTCCCATGGCAGATTGATCATCTCTACTAAGAACTGCGCAGGTGCGGGTGTCATCACAACGACCGTTGTTGTACCAAAGAATAGAAGGTTTTTGGCTTGCTAAAACAAGGGATTTAATTCGGACATCCGTTCGAGTGGTTATACATGGGGCCAAGATTAAGCTCCATTATGGAGGCACTCCAGCCTGAAGAGGTTAAGCTCAACAGGGTTTTGGGGAGTACTACTTGGTCCGTATAACATATCTGCACTCGTAATCTTAGGCTTTCCCTTAAGATTCACATTTATATACCGGTCGGAAGTAGCTTGGCTAAAAAGCTTCGTTGCCGGTTTGAGTCGCTTTGGGGTGAGTACTTTTTCCCACCAAAGCAGGCCCAATTTTCTAAAGTTGACAAAAGCAAATTAGAATATTCATAGTTCAATCGATCCTTGTTTAAAAACAAGAAGTGAAAACATGAATATCCTAACTCACACTCACATGGTGTTCATTTTAAGCCCAAATCAAAATGTGTTGACAAACATAAAAAAAACATGGAGTTCATTTTAACCGTTTGTAGTATTTGTCAAAACATGGGGTTCATTTTAACTATTTGTAGTGTGAGCTAACTAAGAGTTCATTTTAACCCAATGCTATGGAAATGCAAATTCATTTTAAGCTAATGAGTTGTAATGCAAGTTGTGTTCTTTTTATCCCAATGAGTACACATGCATGTTAATTTTAACCCATGAATGTAAAATGCAAATTTGTCTAAGATTTGTGAAATGCACAAGTAAAAATCGTTAGACTCCTTGCCACAAGTTGCAAACAAAAAATTAGTAACCCAAAATCTTTAAGCTACTAAATAGAGAAAGAGTGTTGCCCTAACCCTAATTGAACTAGTGCAAGCCCAATTCCTAGAGTCAATAACAGTTTCTCTTACACCCAGGATCACACAAGTGTGCAAGGGGAGAGGATACTTCTATTATTGATCACTAGGGTTAGCTAGTCAAAGTAAATCTGATTTTTGGAACTACATTTTACATTAAAATTAAAAACACAGAAAATAGACCTTTACTGAAATTCAAAGAGCTTTCCAGAAATGTAAAGAAACTTGAATAATTCACTGTTTTGCATCCAAAATTAATTTTTTATGAAAAATCATAAAAAAATTATTAAAAATTGAAAACAGCTTCAAAAATTTTTATTTTTTTTACTTCAGGTGCCTGACATCATTCCAAACCTGCAAAAAAAAATTTGTGAACAGATCTGCAAAATTGTGTGAGATATAAGTCAATCTTTGCAAAACCCTAATTTTTAAAGATCTGTTTTTTGTCGAATTATTTTGCAGGAAAATTAAAAATATAAAAAATAGACCCCTATTGAAATTAAATGAGCTTTCCGAAAATGTAAAGAAATCCAAAAAATTCGCTAATATGCTCTCACAATTGATTTTTCATGAAAATAACCAAAAAATTTATTAAAAATTGAAAACAGATTGAAAAAATCTGGTTTTTGGACGGGAGGCTCTTGATAATGTCTGCAACCTGCAAAAAAAAATTTGTCTGAAAATATGCAGCCGTTTGAAAGATATGGTTGAATCTTTGAAAACCTGCAAAATGGTGCTAAAACCTGCAACAAAAAGCCAAAAACACCTGCAACAAGAAAGATCCAACTCTAAAATTCTTCAAAATATGTCAAAATAGGTCAGGTTCACCAATGTAATGATCTAAAATGATATCAAATCATAGTCAATAAAATGCAAAGGAGGAATGAAGAGAAAAGGAATGAGACTAGAACAGTCTCACCCATTTCTCTCCTCCATGGCTCACTTCTATTGAACCTCCTCTACTTGCTGCAATATGATGGATGCCCTCAGCCTTTGTGTGAGCAAAATAAGTTTATGACATGACCTAGCAAGTGTTGAAGGATTTAATCTAAAATGCAAGAGAATAAATCTACATGCAAAGTAAATAAGTCTGCAAAAGACAATGTTAGATGATAAAATATGAAAATGCAAGATTATCTAAAAATGCAAGAGATGAAATATGTGAAAATGACAAGAGATAATAATGGATAGCCAGTGATAGATATGAGACAAAATTGACATTTTATAGAAAATGCAATTTTGTATGGACGGGTGAGATTAAAGACTGATAAATGACCTAGAATCTATGGACAAGATTCAATATGACAACCCACAATTAGGGTTAGGGCAACATTAGGTCAAATTCGAAATGAATGGACAAGATTGATTTTAAGAAAAATCAAATCAAGGGTTGACAATGCATGTGACAAGGCACACAAACCGAAATTGTTGGAGAATCAAATAATAATTTAAAATTATTTAATTCAAGAGGGGTTGTTGACTTTTTAAATTAAAAACTATTTTAATTCAAAAAGGGTGGGGTCATGTGACAGTAAATAATTTAAATTAAATTATTTACATAAGAAGGGATTTTTAAAGAGGGACTTATTTTAAATAAATAAGATTTATTTAAAATGAGCACAATAAAAGAGGAGAAATTAAATAATAAAATTATTTAATTTAGGTGGTGGGACTTATTTTAAATAAATAAGATTTTATTTAAAATGAGGAGAATGTGAAGATGGCCATAATTAAATAAATAAAAGAATTTATTTAATTACAAGAGGACTTTAAATTAGAGACATATTAAATAAATAAAGTTATTTATTTAATAATCAAGAAGACATAATGGACAAGGATAATTAAATAAATTAGGAAATTTATTTAATTATAGAAAGACATTAGACAATTAGTGACGTAATTAAATAAATAAATAAAATTTATTTATTTAATAATCATGAAGAATAAAAAAGATATGAATTAATTAAATAATCATGAATTATTTAATTAATAGTCGAATGTGGACCAAGGACATAATTAAAATGTCTTAATTATGCTAGGAAGAAAGAGATTAGAAATAGAGCTTGCAAGCCTAGCTCATTTTTATGTGTCTACACATACGTATGCACTTACCTTGTGCTTCGAGCGATCTTGGTAATCAAAAATTTGATAATGCTTATGCGTATGTATTATGGTGGTGTTTTGGGTGAAAGAGTTGTGTTTTAGTTTTGCTCCACATTTCTTCTAGGTTGAAGATCTACATGTGCAATTTGGATATGTTGGTAAGAGGTATTCAAAGGTGTTATATTAAAGATTTATTATGTTGGATAATTGTACAAAAGAAGTTGTGTTCACCAGTCTGTGACTATGCATTACACAGGTGTCTAGAAGAAATGTTTATGTTATGTGTTTCTCTGTAGTTGTGTTTCATATCTTGTGATTTTGAAGGTGTGTTGATGGTGTTGGTAGTTTACCTTATTCTAGAGGGTTTGAGGTTTAGTTCTTTGGAAGATATATTTCTAAGCTACAATGTTTGATAGATTTGTTTGAGTGTACACATGTGTTTAATCTTTAGGTGAAAATTGTTGTGAAGGAGTTTGTTGGATTTTGGGGTGTTTGTGGAATATTCTAGATCATGATTGAGCATGGTGTGTTGTTATCAAGTCATCCTTGGGTTTGGGGAAGTGTGTACTTAAAATTTTAATGGTGTTTGCATGAGTAACGACTGACCTAATGTTTACACTACTTATGAAGGTGCTTCATTGTTTATGGGAAGTGTGGCATGGTGTGCGAAGAAGGATTTGGGTCCTAGCTAAGGAATTTTGTGGTCCGCCTTCATTCCTTTCCATTGTGGGAATGTTTTGGTGTTGAACTAATTTGAATTTTCATGTTTGACGTGCATAGATAAACTTGGATAAGTTTTCGATGTTGAAGATTGTATGAGTCAAGTTGTTGAAGGATGATAAGATAGATGTGAGAGATGCGAATGATGTGAATTACAAAGTTGTAGAGTGCAAATTTTAGAAATACAATGTGAGCTTTCATGTGTTAGACTATTGGATGTAGTGAGAATAAGGTGTCTATAATTATTTAGTCATGTTTTGAAGGTGTTGGTGATGTTGTGGTAGATTAACTGTTGCATTGAGATACTTTTCTTTATGTATCATTTCTTCTCTATTTTCTTTTCTATTTTGGCAATGAGCCTTTCTTCTTTAGGTAGTGAGCCCTCTAGCAGTGAATCCTATTGTATTCAGTGTTGATATTACTTTATATTGTGAGCTATTCCTCACTATGGTTCTTACCTCATTAGGTATTCCACATAAATCTGGTGTTCTTTTGTGTATAGTGTTAAGTTGTTTTAGTTTCAATTATTTTCATTTCATGATTAATCATCATAACAAATTAAGGGTTTAATGAATTAATGAGGATCTGAATGCTAATGAGGGTTTTGAAGTTTTAAGGTACAACTAATTCACCCCCCTTCTTAGTTGTCTTGTGCATTCAACAATTGGTATTAGAGAAATGTTCCTTGGAGAAAAGCTTAACCGCTTAAGGTAGATCTAGGATGGTGCACAAGAAAAAGATCCCTATATTTGATGGAACAAACTATGCATTCTGGAAAACAAGGATGGAAGGGTTTCTATATTATTTGAGATATGATGTCTTGAAATTAGTCAAGGATGGATACACTATGACTACAAATGGTTTGAGCACTAAAGCTGAACTTAAGGCCTCTGAAATCAATAGTAAAGCAAGGTATTCTCTCTTGAGTAGTCTAACAAATTCTGAATTAGTGAAAATTATGAATCTAAAAACTAGTAAAGCAATTTGGGAAAAGTTGGAAAGTATTTATGAAGGATATGATATTGTCAAACAAGCTAAGATGTAGAATTGAAAGATCACAATTGAGAACTTGTGGATGTCTGAAGATGACAACATTACAAGCTATATGTAGAGGGTAGATGAAGTGGTCAACTCCATCAAAGATCTTGGTGGAAAAGTCAAAGAATCAAAAGTGGTAAAGAAAATTCTTATAAACCTTCCTAAAACTTAGTCATAAAGTTGTTTCTATTGAGGAATCTAAAAATCTAGATTAGTATTCTAGAGATCAATTGTATGGCTCTTTAACTACATTTGAAATGAGGGAATTTGGTACTAATAATGGTGCAAAAGTTGAGACTAATTTTTAGGCTACAAAAACAAAAAAATATTGAAGAATCAAATCAAGATGATCTTTATGATGTGGAAGCTAAATTTGTGAGAAGGATGAAAAAGGGTATTGGTAAGTACAAAGGTAATTTTCCTTTCAAATGTTTCAGTGATGGAAAGATAGGTCACTATGATTCAAGATGTCCAAACAAAGTTGTGAATGGAAAAAAACAAGGAGAACAAAGGTAAAATGATTATGAAAAGTTATTATAGTAGAGAACATGCAAGTATTTTTTATGATGAATATAATTATGGAGATGATGATGATGAATGCTTGTTCATGGATTTAAAAGATGAATCTATTTTTGCTAACTCTTAAAGATGTTTGAATTAATGCCCTCTGGAGAGAAACGATAAGATTGTTGGTATCTTCTTTTCATGCTAGACAAGATAAGAACTATTGGATCATTGATATTGGTTTCTCTAATCATATGGCTAGATACAAGAATAAGTTTCTTAAACTTGAAAAGTATGATGGAGGACTTGTTAGATCTGTTGATGATTCAAGTGCTAAGATATGTGGAATAGGTTCAATCAATTTTGATGGAAAGCATAATACTGAATATTTTTCCTATGTTAAGGGTCTAAGAAATAACCTCTAGATTGTTGGAAAAATGTGTAGCAAAGGATATATTCTTGTGTTTTAGGATGATGGATGTGAAATTAGAAAAAGGGTCCAAAACTATGACTGTTGCTGGAAGAAGGATAGATGGAAATGTCTATCGACTTAAGGGTGTTGATGATCGCTATTTTATGAATTAGATTAATAAAAGCTGACTATGACATAGAGGATGTGTCACATTAGTTTTGATAATATAGTAAGAATCAGTTTAGTTCAAGTAGTGAGAGATTTGTCAAGGATTACAAAGCCTATCAATATTGTCTACAAGAATTGTCAGATTGGAAATAAAACAAGAAGTTTCAAAGGAAAAGAACAATCTTCTACCAGATTATTGGAATTGCTTCATACATATATTTTTGATTCCAAAAGAATAAGAAGTCTTCAAGGTGATAGGTATTTCATGCTTTTTATTGATGATTATTCTAGAATTGACATGGGTTACTTTTCTTAAAGAAAAATTTGAAGCCCTAGATAGGTTCAAATAATTTAAAGTTATGGTTGAGAATGAGATGGATATGAAAATTAAGTGCTTAAGGTATGCCAGAGGTGGAGAGTTCACCTCCAATGAATTTAACATGTTTTGTGAGAATCGTGCCACAAAGAGGAACTTGTCTACCCCTAGGAATCCTCAACAAAATGGAGTGGTTGAAAGGAAAAATAGGACTGTTCAAGAGGCTACAAGAACTATGTTGAAAGAAGCTAACCTATTGAAAGTCTAATGGAGATAAGTAATTCATACTACTATTTACATACTTAACAGAGTTAAAGTAAAAGTAAATAGCATAAAGATTCCCTATGAGTTATGGTATGGAAGGATCCCCACTATCAAATACTTCAGAGTTTTTGGAAGCAAAGGTTACATCAAAAGAGATGAAGAAAACTTGGGAGAGTTTTATGCAAGGTATGATGAAGGAATCTTCCTTGGATATTCTACTAGAAGCAAAGACTATCGGTTCTACAAGAAAAGACTAACAAAGATTGTTAAGAGTGCAAATGTTAAGGTTGATGAATATTTTAAAAACCCAGTGGTGATAGATGGATATGAATCAAATGAGACTATATGCAAAGAAGAAGAAAAGGGTAAGGAAAAGGAAGTGCAAATTGAAGAGGAAGAAGCAACAAAAAAGACCCTTAGAACCCCTAAGTATGTGTAGAGGAATCATTCTTAAGAATAGATCATTGGAGACAAAAGCAAAGGTGTGTTGACAAGAAGAAAATTTGTTGAAGAAAAGGTAAATTTGTGTTTAATTTATGAAGTTAAACTTAAAGCAGTGGTTGAGGCATGTAAAGATGAACATTGGTTGAAGGCTATGGAAGAAGAAATATTGCAAATTGAAAAGAATCGAACTTGGGAACTTGTCCCAACACCTAAAAACAAGAACACAATTAGAATTAAGTGGTTGTTCAAAAAAATATGAATGATAATGGAGAAGTGGTAAGAAACAAGGCAAGGCTTGTGTGTGAGGGCTACTCGCAAGTTGAAGGAATAGATTTTGAGGAGACATTTACCTTGGTAGCAAGAATGGAAGCTATCAAAATTCTTTTAGCTTTTGCAACACACAAGGATTTAAAATTTATTTAAATGGATGTGAAGTATGATTAATTGAATGGAGAACTGGAAGAAGTATACATGGAACAACTGTAAGGATTTCAATTATCAAAAAAATTGAATATGGTATACATATTGAAGAAGGTATTATATTGATTGAAGAAAGCTCCTAGAGTTTGGTATGCAAGGCTGGAAAAGTATTTGATACAACAAGGATTGAATAAAGGTACCACAAATAGTAATATTTACTTTAAAATTAAAAAATATAAAATTTTGATTGTGGTCGTGTATGTTGATGACATAATTTTTGGAGGCAATAAAGAGATGTATAAGAATTTTGTAGAAGAGATGCAAAAAGAGTTCAAAATTTCTATGTTTGGGGAGATGAATTTCTTCCTTCGACTGTGAATCAATTGAACAAACAAAGGTATATTCATTTAACAATAAAATTATATCAAATAAATGTTGAAGAAGTTTGGAATAGAAGACTCTGAACCAATATGTTCTCCTATGCTTACTGGTTACAAACTTAGCAAGAATGATTAATATCCTAAAGCTAATAAGAGAAAGTATAGATCTATGATTGAAGGACTGCTACACCTAATTGCTACTAGACCGAATATCATGCATGCAGTTTGTCTTGTGGCTATATTTCAAGAAGATCCTAGAGAGTCACATGTTCCAAAAGCAAAGAGGATATTTAAATACTTAAAGGGCAATCTAGATCATTGCTTATGGTATCCAAATTATACTAACTTCACTTTGAGTGCTTACATAGATGTAGATTGGGCTGGTTGTGTAGATGATAGGAAAAGTACAAGTGGTGGTGGATTATTTCTTGGATGTAGATTGGTATAATGGCTAAGTAAGAAACAATATTCAGTTTCTTTATCTACTACAAAGGTTGAGTTCATAGTAGCAACATCTTGCTACACACAAGTATTGTGGATGAGGCAAACATTGAAAGATATTAAAATAGTGCATGATGAACCAATTTCTATCTTTTGCAACGATACAAGTGCAATCGATATTTCAAATAATCTAGTAATGCATTCAAGGATAAAGCATATATCAATGTAGTATCACTTTATGAGAGAGAAGGTTTTAGAGAATGAAGTGAAGCTTTAATATGTGCCTACAAAGGATCAGTTTGTTGACATATTCACTAAGGTTCTTCCTAAGGATAATTTTGAGTATCTCTGATAGAATTTGGGGATCATTGCCCTTCCTTTCTTGAACTACATGCATAAGAAGATATATCAATCTAGTGGATTTTAATGATTCATTCTTTGGTCTGGACTTATGTTTGGTGGCTACCTCTTAGGGGGAGTATGTAGTGACATTACTAGTTGTATTTAGAAGAGCGTGTTTTGTTATTGTGCAGTGGTAGCTGATTTGGTACAATTTGGTGTGTGATCCTAATGGGGAGTATATAGAGAAATAAAAAGAAAAAATTACAGATCAGTGGCAAGTAGGTTGTTTAATGTCAAAGGAAGAGAATAAAGAATACATTTTTTCTTTCTTTTTCAATTGATGTCAAAGGGGGAGAGAGAGTCATGTGAAAAAAGGACAAGTTGTTAGAGAGAGAGTCACATGAAAAAGAACAAATAATTAGGGGGAGAGAAATATAAATATCGAAAATTCAAGCTACAAAAGGAGAGAGAGAGTAATAAGCTAGTTGAGTAAGGGGGAGAAGTATTGTGGAGAGTTTTAGTGTGTTGTTATTTAGAGCTATTGTGTCTTTGATGGGTTTTCACATGTGTTTCCATCAATGAAAAAGGGGAAGATTGTTGAAAGTATGAGAAGTTGGTGTTGTGATTAATGTCAACAATCTTGTGTTTTCATTTATTTCTATTGTTGTATGAGAATGTTGCAAGAGTGCGAGCAATTGATGCTTTGATTAGTTACATTATGTTGTCATTAGTAAAGCTACTGGTGTCAAAATCTAGTGTTTATTTGATGATATTATGTCTATGGATATGTGTTTGAAGTGTTGAAGATGATGGGAATGTGTCTTTGGTTCTTGGTTTCCAAGCAATTTTGAGAAAATTTGATAAAAAAAGAAAACAGTGTGTTACAATGGTGTTTTGGGTGATAGAGTTGTGTTATGGTTTTGCTCCATATTTCTTCTAGGTTGAAGATCTTCTTGTGTTATTCAAATATGTTGGTAAGAGGTATTTAGATGTGTTATATTCAAGAGTTGGTGTGCTGGATTGTTGCATGTTCACTAGTGTGTGACTGTGTATTGTAGAGGTGTCTAGGAGAAATGTTTTTTCTCTACATTTCTTCGTAGTTATGTTTTAGGTCTTGTAATTTTGAAGGTGTGTTGAAGGTGTTGGTAGTTTACCTCAGTCAATAAATTTTTAGTTTTGGTGCTTCGGAAGATGGATTTCTAAGTTATAGTGTCTAGAAGAGTTGTTTGAGTGTATACACTTGTACACTCTTTAGGTGAAAGTTGTTACAATTGATTTTGTTGGATTTCAAGGTGTTCGTGGAATATTCTAGATCATGATTGAGCATGGTGTATAGTTCTCAAGTTGTCCTTGGGTTTGAGGAAGTGTGTAATTAAATTTTTAATGATGTTGGCATGGGTAATGACTGACCTAGTGTTTACACTACTTATGAAGGTGCTTCGTTGTTTATGGGAAGTGTGGCATGGTGTGTGAAGATGGATTTGGGTCCTAGCTAAGGAATTTTATGGTATTCCTTTGTTTCTTCCCCCACGAGAATGTTTTGGTGTTCAACTAATTTGAATTTGCATGTTTGAGGTGCATAGCCAACCTTGGAGAAGGTTTCAAGGTTGAATAAGGTATAAGTATGAGTTGAGTTGTTGAGGGATGATAAGATAAATGTGAGAGATGTGAATTGTAAAGTTGTAGAGTGTGAATTTGAGAAATACAGTGCGAGCTTTCATGTGTTAGACTACTGGATGCAGTGAGAATAAGGTCTCTATAATTCTTTAGTCATTCTATGAAGATGTTGATGATGTTGTGGTGGATTCCCTGTTGCATTGTGATACTTTTCTCTGTGTAACATTTCTTCTCTATCTCATTTTCTATTTTGGTAATGAGCCTTTATTCTTTGGGAAACGAGCCCTTTGACAATGATCCCTATTGTATTTGGTGTTGATATTACTTTATATTGTGAGCTAATCCTCACCATGGTTTTTCACTCATTGGGTTTTCCATGTAAATATGGTGTTCTCTTGTGTATGGTGTTGTTTCAGTTTCAGTAATTTGCATTTCATGATTAATCATCATAATAGATTAAGGTTCTAATGAATGAATATCTAAATGTTAATGATAATTTTGAATTTTTAAGGTACAAATGATTCATCGCCACTCTTAGTTGTCTTGTGCACTCAATAGTAACAATTGAGTATAACAATCCACTTTGAGGGGTAAAACCTCAAAATATATCCAATGAGAAAAAATTGTAATTTGATGATGGAATAAGACTCACTACCTCCTATATATACCTTATTTATGCATAGGATACCACCCAAGACAACTTAGATGACCCTATATAAGGCCTAGGATGACCTAATTAACTAAATAAAAATATAATAATCATAATATTAATTAATTAAGAGTTAATATAGTCACAAGTAGACTATTCATAAACTAATGTACACTAATATTAAGGGTGTAGCAATGACAAGCATGACATACAAGATAAAGATTATGCCCCACTATAACTAGTTAAAACACACCAAGATATAGATAGATCTAGGTGTCTATAATTAGGAGTAACATGGGTCAAAATATAAGACAAAAAGATAAATAAAAAAAGACTCACTAGAAAAGATTTCATGCATCTAATATATATCTTTCCAAAGATAAAATAATGATGATGATGATGATGAAAAACAAAAGGGTCAAGAGGGCATTGATGATTGGAATTAATTTGGAAATGCTTGTGGATAACCAAGAAGAAATGATAAATACAAATTGTTAGTGATATGGATAATCAAGAAGTGATTGAAAGGTGAATGATAGGAAAAATAATATAACAACTGGCTAATTTTCAACAACTAGGCTCATGATATGATTTTGATAAGGATTGATGTTTGCATCTAGTATTGATGTTTGTGTTTAATTCCCAAAGTTGAGGAGCTCTAAATTATTATTTTTAATTATGGATGTGATTTGTGATGACATGGTATGGATTGATAGGAGATAAGGGATTGGACAAGGATGGATAAAATTCATGAGTCTTGAAGACCAATACATTAGAAACTAAGGATAAACAAGGCCAAATCCTTGACACAATGTAGGTAAATTTTGCACCTAAAATGAGGGAAGAATATGGAAGGGTAGGGGATGATGGATAAGATGAATTACGACACTAATCAAGGATCAAAGGAAAGACATGATAGGTCTATTATGGATGGATTGATGGGTGATATTTTATTATGATATGGAAATATAAGAGTGATGGTAGGGGAGATGGAATTTTAAGAGATGGTGTATGAGAGACTACTACACATGGTCCTTGTTTGTAGGTTTTCACCATGATACCTATCTCAGGCACCAATGAAGTGGTTTTGGACATATTATTTCTCTTTGTTATTTTTTTTGATTTTTGGATTTTATTATTTTTTTAGAATTTTTTGGATTTTTTTAAATTTATTTTTTCAACAAATGAGACTTGATGATGTTATGATCAAAGTGGTTTTCTATCAACCTAGTTTATGATGCTTGATGGATAGATGTAGATGTTGTTTCAAAAAAGAGGAATGGTATCTTATCCTGCAAGAGGATGGAGCTAAGCTAGAATTATTAATATGCACACTACCAAGAACTTCATGCATATCACCTAAAAAATCTTGGGAAACCTCTAGATTAAAGAACAACAAGGACTTTCCATCACAGTTCTATCGATGTTATATATCGCAAGATGGATGGAGTGACAATTTATTTTATGGATATGGGTGGATTGGGTTAAGTGAATGGATTGCATGCAGATGATGAGGATGAAAAATTAGGATAAAAAATATCACTTCTTGAGATATTATTTTTATTTTTGCAGATGCCCCTAATTATTTTGGATGATGGAGAATTATTGGAGATTGACTTATGATTTTTATTGTCTTTATTTTCTAATTTTATTTTTCATTTTCCAATAGCTTTTGATTGAAATTTTTTACTAGATAACTTTTCTTTCTTTTTCTTTTTTGATTTAATTTTTGAATTCAATTGATAGAGATTTTCTAATTTTTGTATTTATATTAATAACATTGTTATTTTGCAAGAATTATTAATAAAAATTTAGGATATGAGTGGAAATGTATGTATTAGATGAGATGGTGTGGATGTGTGAAAATATTGGAAGAGTTCAATGATGTGTTTGATGAAAACTCCATGGGTATCCTTATTAGTGCTATTAATGTCAAAGGATACTTGCATGCATTTAACGAGATTATAGTTAGACTTAGTAGGCATAATATTAGGTGGTGCATACCCCAACACTTGATGCTTGATGTGTAATTAATGTAGCTCATATTTGATAATTCCAATGTCTTTAATTTTAGCCTTGATCTCTAGGATTGTTTGAGAAGTGGATACAAATTAAATATAAATATCTAAGGAGGAAGATGATGTGGTATTGGTTGGGCAATACTACAAAGGGCCATGATTGATTTCCAAGAATTTATAATATTGGAAGGGATTTTGACTGGAAAGGAGAGTCACTTCAATTCAATTGCGAGGGAACTTTATGCATTGGTGATAGTGGATAAGATAAATTGCATGGCATCAATCCATGGATGGCCAAGAAGGATATTGTATGGGAGATCAAGGTATAGAATCTAACAAGTAGTTTCTATTTTAGTTGGTCCAACTTGGATGGGTGGATTTATGGAGCCTTTAGATTCACACTCAACTTCATAATAGGACTTGATGGTAATTGTAATTTGAGGATCAAAAAAATTATTAGAATATCCCAATTGTTTTATTAGATTCAAGCTACACAGATTAAGTCTTGATCCACCATCTACTAGGACACATTTGATTGTAGTTTTATAGATGTCAACTTGAAAATAGAGGGGATTTTCATGAGATGGATCAATGGAAGGAAAATACTTCGTGGTGAATGTGAGAAATTGTGGGTAGGATAAGTTCCCTATCATGGCTTGAAATTGAGAAATATTAATATCGTTAGGGACACAATATTCATGGAGGGCTCTTTTGAGAATCTCTTTATGGATGAGGGATGTTATAAGTAGCTCAAGAATAGATATTTGTGTTAGAGTTTTACCTAAGTGTTCGAGGATACTATATTAGTTTATAGATGAGGAGGATGAAGCTCCTTGGATTGTGACTCGACTATTGAACACACATGATGATTGAGAAGGGGGGTGAATCAGTCTACTCAAAACTTAAACTCTTTAGTAATTCAATTATTTTTGATAGATCAACAACCAAGAGAGATATAGTAGTTAGGGTTAGAAAATCACATCAATGAAAGATATACAAATTCAATGCTTAAAAAATTCACCAATAGTAATAAATAAAACACAGAACACAGAACACACACATACACAAGATAAGACTAGATTTGCATGGAAAACCTAATGAGGGAAAAACATAGTGAGAGTCAACTCACAATATAGATGCTCATTGAAAAACTACAATTAGGATTATTGCCAAGGGCTTGCAAGAGCTGAAGTATATACAAATTTAGGGGAAAGATAAAAGGGACCTAATGAGATTCACTATCTAATATTGGGATACAAAAATTTATTAAAAAGATACAAAGCTTGTCAACATAACACTCTACTAACTGAGGTAATTAAGCACATCTAATATTTCTTTCCACACATAATTTTTGCACTAACTCTGATGGATATTCGATACATTGCGCACACACATACTTACACACTTGTTCACCTCACTTTTCTCCCTTCATCTGAAAATATCTTGCATCTATATCCTCCATAATATTTCATATCTTTAATTAGGTTGATGAGGAAGAAGATAAACAATAAATTCAACAAGTTGAACACAAGAACATTGTGTGGTCCTATCCTAAGGATAGAGAGGAACAAAAACACTCTTATTAAATCTTTCAATATGATCCAAAAAAATCACACATTAGTGCATACCATCTCAAGTTGGCAACAAGGAAGCGTGTAGATGAAACATGAAGCACACAAACAACCAACTCAAAAACATAATTCCAACTGAGTTACCTTAATGTGGTCCCCAAAAAGATAATTCAAGACCAAAATATATCATAGCATAACTTCATATGCTAGTGCAAACCCTTAAGCATTAAGCACAAGCTAGAAGACAAGCCTTGTCAACTAGATATCCACAAATAACCCAAAATCCAACTCAACACAACATTCAACACCAAAGAGATAAAAAATTAATGTGCAAATCACAAAGGGATGTTCCTTAAACATACAATAACATGTCCAAAAACATATTTCAAATAGTCGTGCCACCAAAAACCAACACAAACCAAACAAGAACAAAAAAATTGATTCAAGAAACATAGAAAGAATAAACATGAGTTGTAACATTGATAGATCACCTTGTGGACCACTTCAATACATGAAATTGGAACTGAGACACTGCATGACACTAATAGCACATTCACAAATCCTTTGGAGTAGAGACATCAATGTAGAGAAATATGGATAATTTTTTGGACTAGTCTAGACCATCAAAAACATTTCCAACCTTTTGTTATTAACAAGAACCTCCTTGGCAACACTAGTGACCAGAAAAATATAGGATTTCAAAATCCACATAACACTAACTTTGAATCCCAAACTGCAAGACCATATATTCAATAAAGGAGGAATGTAGAGCATTCTCCCAAGTAGTCTTTAACACTTCCTAAACCAAAAGCACATAATCAACTTGTGAAGGCCATAAATTCCTTTTAGCAATGCATATTTCTTTAAAAATAACAAGAAAGAGCACTAAATATGTAGTAGACCATCAAAAAAATCTCTCCACTATTAACATACTTCTAATCCTCATCTTAATGCTTATAATCCTCATTTGAATATATCATCATGAAATCAACTTTGCTAATAACAACTATACTCCATACTTATTTCATTAACACCAGATAAGGCATGAAATCCAACCATGCAATTCATAAAATATAATATAATTAATCATCAAATAAGGCATGATATCTAATCATGAAATTCAAAAAGTATACCATATAATGATGACAACCACAAAAAATTCACCAAGCACATCAATGATAAAAACTACCAACAATATCCCAGCATATGTAACAATCTTGACCAAGTGTTGACATTAATGACAACAAATACCAACAATCTCCCCCTTTGGCATTAATAGAAACACACACTGCTCACTCTCCCCCTTTAACATTAAGGAAAAAGGGCCACATACACATCTATAGAACAATTCCCCCCTTTTGAAAAGAGTATATTTTTTACTTCAAGGGAAAAAATGCAAAAGATCTTTATTTGAAGCAACAACACATTCTCCCCCTTTGACTAACAACACTTTTTCTTTAAATAGTTACACAAATATCTAAACTCCCCCTTACTACCAACTCCCCCTAAGAGATAGCACACATCAATCTAGGATAAAAATACATGACATGAGTTTCTCCTTCTAGATATATGCACCAACTATGCATCTAGTTAGAAAAGGAGGGGCAAAAACCCCTAACTTCTTCCAGAGATACTAAAACTATCCTTTGAAAGTTCCTTTGTGAAGATATATACAATTTTATCCTTAGTAGGCACATACTCCAATTTGACTTCATGCTCTACAACATTCTCTCTCAAAAAGTGATACTAGATAGAAATGTGTTTAGTTCTTGAATGCATTAGCAAATTCTTGGAAATATTGATTGCATTGGTATTATCACGAAATATAGGAATGGGTTCATCATAAACCACTTGCACATCCTTCAAGGTCTACTTCATCCAAAGCAGTTGGGTGTCATAAGATCCTGCAACAATATACTCAACTTCTATTGTGGATAGGGACATTAAGTCTCGCTTCTTATTGAACTAGGAAATCAACCTATCTCCCAAGAAAAAGGAACTACCACTTGTACTTCTTTGATCATCCACACATCCTTCCTAGTTAGTATTAGTGTAAGCCCTTGTAGAGATATTTTTATCCTTCTTATAAAAAACCATAATATGGAGTTCACTTCAAATATTTGAATATTCGTTTCATTGCCTTCTTATGATATTGCTTAGGATTGGCTATAAATCTGGCTACTAAACACACTACATGCATAATATCAATTCTTGAAGTGGTCAAGTACAATAAAATTTCAATCATAGACCTATAAAGAGCTTGATCAACATCTGAAGAGCCATCTGAATTGGTCAAGTGATAACCAGTCACCATATGAGTACCTACTGGTTTGGAATCTTCCATGCCAAAAATTTTCAACATATCATTTTGCACATATCATCATCTCCACCAAAGATGATGTCATCAATATATACAGCCATAATCATCAATTTGTCTGCCTAATATTTAATGTAAAGATTTATTTTTGTAGTATCTTTCTTGAATCCTTGTTGAAGTAGATATGTATGCAACTAGGCATACCAAGCTCTAGGAGTTTGCTTGAGTCCATTCAAATATTTCTTGAGTCTGTAGACCATGTTCATATCTTTTGATAGATGTAAACCATCTAGTTGTGCAATATATACCTCCTCCTCTAGATCACCATTCAAGAAGGAAGACTTGACATCTATTTGATATACTGTGAAGTTATTATAGGCAAAAAGAGCAAGAGACATTATTATTGCCTCCAATCTATCTACTAGAGAAAAAGTATCCTCAAAATCAATACCTTCAACTTGTGAATAGCCCTTGCAAACTAGTATGGCTTTGTTTCTTACAACTTCACCATCTTCATTCAGGTTGTTTCAGAACACCCACTTTGTTCCTATCACATTCTTGTCCACTAGTGTAGGAACCAATTCCTAAGTTTGATTCTTCTTTATTTGGTCTAATTCTTCTTCAATTGCCTTTATCCAATTATCATCTTTGCTAGCCTCAACAAAGTTTATGTGCTCTACCTTTGATAGTAAACACAAATCACTTTCTCATTTGTTTTTGAAAAATTTATTCTTGTTAGCACACCTTCATTCTTGTCTCCAATAATCTGATCTAGAGAATGATTCTTCTAAGCATATTTTATTAGATTCTTAGGAGCCTTCATTGGTTCTAGTTCCTTCTCTTCTAATTCTAATTATTCTTCTTCTATTGAGGGAGTAATATCAGATCCACAAACCTTTGGTTCTTGAGAGAACTAATACAAGTCTTCATCTACTTTAACATTTGTGTTGTCAATCATCCTTCCCAATCTCTTGGTGTAGCATCTATAAGCCCTACTCCTGGTAGACTACTCAAGAAAGATTCCTTCATCATAGCTTGAATCAAACTTACCAAGGTTTTCTTCATCTCTTTTGATATAAAATTTGTTGGTAAATATTTTAAATTATTTAACAATGGGAGGTCTTCTATACCATAGCCCACAAGGGGTCTTATTGTTGTTGACCCTCAACTATAATCTATTGATAATATAGATAGTAATGTGAGCTGCTTACTTCTAACACATATTAGGCAGATCAAAATCTTTCATCATTACCCTAGTCATCTCTTGAATTGTTATGTTATTTTTTTCCACTACCCCATTCTTCTAAGGGGTCCTTGGAGCAGATAGATGTCTCCTAATGTCACGATCTTCACAAAAAAATTCAAATTCATTTGAAGTAAATTCACCTCCTCTATTTGACCTTAGACATTTGATCTTGTAGTGTAGAAAAATGTATACCTTAACAATTTCACATTATGTTTTGTCCCCCTAATTTATTGGACTTAATTAAGCTTCTAATTTTCCAAATTATGCATTCCAAAGCTTGATTTTTTTATCATTTTCTAAAAGAGAACTGACATTAAACAAATGTATTCAATCATTAAATTACCTTAGTCTTGAGTATCTTAGAAATTTGGGCTAGGAACCATTCACCCATGGGTGAATGGGTCCTCCTCCTTAGCCATTACCCAAATTTTAATATGTTGTTGGTAGTAGTTTAACATCCAAAATTCAAATTTGAAGTATGGGATTTTGGAATCTTATTTTTGAAAAATTAGATAAATGTTTATAAATACCTAGTCTTTTCATCATTTGAAATCTAAGTAAAAATCAATTGAAGAAATTATTTTCAAGAGTAGCCATTAAAGGATTTAAAGCAGCAATTCAAGATCCAACATCATGTCAAATTTTATGTATGTTCATAATTCTTTGTGAAGGATAACGTTCCTAAAGGTCTTCAAGAATTCAAGCATTCAAGAAAATATATCAAGCAAGATACAAACCATTGAAGAGATGTGTTTGAATTTAGTCCTTCAAGAAATCCATTGAAGGGTGGTGAGTTGCAGCAATTTTCTCATTCATCATTTCCTTCCTTTCCATTAAGGTTTTATCATTGAAAATTTATCATTCTGAAAGTGGGAACACTATTCACGGGGCTTGACCAAGGAAAACCCTTATATGGCACAACATTTTTCCTTTGTGAATGTGTAGGTTACCTTTGTTTGAAGAGGATTAAAGTGTCTTTAAGGATCTCTTATGCATTATTGCATTTATTTGTCAAGAAACAAAATCTTGGTTATAGAATTTATTTGTGACATTTTGATAGTGGGACAAGTGGAAAAAAAAAGCTCGAATCCAACACCTAAGGACCCCAAAATTTGATCTGGATCCCCTTACAAAGACACATTTACCACTTGGTGACCTCGTCCTTCTATAGTGCTCAAAACAAGCTTTTCTAAGTTCATACATATCACTCTACACTTCCTAGATCCACTTGCAAACTGTTGTTTCCATTTGTCAGTTGTTGAGATATTACATTTTTCATATTAGGGCACATAGGATCATTAGGTTAATCATTCCAAAATATTTTCAATCCATTCCAATCCCCCATTAGATGTAGATCTAGATTTGATTGGCTCACCTTCATGGTTGATAGTCAATCTATTTACCTTGTTGATCTACATCTTAATGAAATCCCTAGTAAAAGGCCCTTGCATCCTAGATTCTTTGCATTTAGGACCTAAGATCACCTATTTTTTATGTTTCATTTTGGTGAACCTAACATTTTGACATCACATATTTTTGATTTGGTAAGTTTTTCAAACCCTAGATCTAGGTTTGCATTGTATGGTTTTGCATTTTTATTTAGGGTTTCATTTTTACATCATAAAAGCATAAAAAAACAATTTTTTTGCATCACATATTGCATCATATATTTCATTAGAGTTTTTTTCACTCATTTACATTTAAATTTCATTCATTATGTTGTTAAAGTTTGAAATTGTTACTTGCATTTAGATTACATCTTTCATTTAAGTCAAAATATTGAAAAAAATTGCATTGTTTTGTTTCAGATTTGTATCAAATCATCATTGTAAAATTTTTGCATCTTCAAATTAGTTAAGTATAGCATAATAGATCTGAAAATTGCATTTCAAAATTGTCCTTTATTGTTACATATTTGCATTGGAATCACTTTGTTTTAAATTGGAAAATATTGCATTATTTGATTTTAAAATTGCATTTCTAGGCTGTGTCATCTTAGAACCTATCAATTATTGCATATTAGATCTAAAATTCACATTCAAAACTTTTCAAAACATTTTTACCTTTTTTTGCACTTTCATTTTGCATTACATTGTCCTAAATTGAGCAAAATCTGAAAAAATAACATTTGTTCAACCTATTTCCAAATAGAAAAAGAAACATTAAACAACACCATAAAACTTCAGTTTTGTAAACCTTGAATAAGGACCAATTTTCCATTAGGTGGCCCTATCCTTGTATAGGTGTCTCAAACAATTTTTATATAGGTTTTTGTCTCTGTATTATCAACCTATTTCTGCTTGCAAGTCTCTAGTTTGAATTCTAGAAAAATGTTATGGCATGTATAAGAAAAGTGTCATTTTACTTGATTTGTTGCAAATTTGGGAAAAATAATTACATTTCAGTATTCAAAATCACAAGATCCATAGGAAATTATTTACATTTTTTAAAGTGTTAGATTATTTGGATAGATTAGTTTTCATTTTTGCATAAATTTTTACAACACATTTCAAATCCATAAGGCAAGTAGAGGCATGTTTCCTTTTCAAACATATGGTTTTCATAGGGTATCACATTGATTGTATGTGTATACACTCAAATTCGGTCTAGAGAATTAATTAAATACAAGTTATTTAATTAATAATCTTTAATTATTCTACTTATAAATAAATTGAATAATTTATTTATATAGTTCATTTTTCTTGAATTCTTCCTATCCTAAATCACTTTCTTCATATTTTAATTAAATGAAAAAATTTAATTAGTTTGTTGGATTTAATTGACCTCCTCTCACTAAATTTCAATTTTACATTCAAATTTGAGCACATTTCTACTAAATTCTTCCCACCTTCCACCTCATCATGTGTCTCAATAATTAAATATTTCTAATATTTATTTTGGCATTTATCATCAAAAAACTCTAACTAATTTGGGACACTTGGCCTTCATCTCCATTTGATTCCTCATCACACTTGGTAGTTTGTTCTTATGCAAGGAACACACTTCCTCTTTTCTCTCTAACCTCTTCATATTCAACCATCCATCTCTCCAGATTGAATCCAGACCATTGATTCCTGCCACCTAGGCTCATGCCTTGGAAAATCTATAAATAAGGCCCTCATTTACAACAAAAAGAGAGTTGAGCATTTGTAGCAATTACACTCTGTATAATTTTAATTAGCATTATAATTTTAGTGAGCATTTTAGTATTAGTATTTTAGCATCAAGTAGTTTAATCATGGGATTTCCATTAGCAACATCTTAATTACAACATTTTCATCATATCATTTTCATACATAATATCATAGCAACATTATTATCTTTGCATATCATCTACAACTATTTCATTATCATGTAATGTAGGAAATATCTCTTGCATTTCTAGCATCTCTCATTCTTCAGGTTGTCATTTGGAAAGTCATGTGCACATACAATCTAAGAGAAAAAATGACTTAAATAATCCTTGGAGATAGAGGACAATGAGATGCCATTGAGGAATCGTGGTTTTAATCTGATTTTTTATTTGAATTCCTTGATATAATTTTTCCTTAGTGTATTGTATTGTTTAATTTTCTTATTCACGTTATTTACATACACACATAAATTGATGCCCACCATGGGGCTTAGCCCCATTTTTAATATTTTTTGCAAGTTTTGTGAATAGGTTCATTAGTGAATTCCGATGTAGTGCATCCACTATCTATTTTAGTGCATTGGTGGTGACTTTTGGCACATCAAAGCCCTATTATGGTGCATACGCAACCCAAACTAGCGCATTTACCTCCCATTTCTGTGCATATACAGGATTTGATTTCCCTTTTTAGTTTTCCAGAATAGAGCATTGAATGTGTTTAATAGTGCATATACTGAATATTTTAGCGCATGTGCTCTTTGTTTTAGTGTATACACCTTTATTTGCAAAAATTTAAAATTCTAGGGGACTAATCTATATCTTTCTATTTTGTAGATACTCTATACGCTGTCAAAGACATATCTGAAACTACTAACGATGTTCGTAGGGTCTGGATTTATTTTCCTTTGATTAAATTAGGCATCTAGTTTAATTACAAGGTTAAAGAACACCATGTATGCTATGTTTTCAAAGTGATAGGCCTATGCTCTCCCCTTTATTGGGTGACCAAAACACCAGATTCACTCTTTTAGTTTATTGTAATAGCACCTTTAGAAAGCCTACCTCCTCGCTTCTAAACGAGGGAACTACCTAAGTGGGAAAAACTAAAGCCAAGCATTCCAACCCACTATAATCAAACATGAATCACGATGAAAATAACATTTAATGGTAGTGTGCATTGATAGCCCTCCCCCAGTATCCTTGAGATACATAAAGCCTTTGTTCTAAAGGTTTGGGGGCCTCTTGAGGGATTTAATCATTTTCCACACTGAACAAAAGCCCTTACTAAGAAATTTAAGTGTAGTAGCCAAGATGAGTCAGTTTTTGAACATTATAATATTCACAGTGCAAGGAGAGGGAAGAATCTGCCCCTAAGATACTCACTATATAACTACCAGGGATTTCTAGCCAATAGTGGAGAAATCTACTTTGGTTAAGACCCAAAAAATGAAAAAACATGGGAACCCTCTAAGGGGTGATAGGGCTCTATGAGCTGACGTAGTTCTAAGATGTGGGCTATGATGTTATTAATGACCCTTGACATTAGAAGAGTCTGACTGATATATTTTCTATAGTTCAATACCAGTGGAAAACAAAGGGATCAAACCAGATCCTAGAATATAAACTTGATGTTTAGATCATAGGATGAAACAACTGTTTTAATATTTTCTTTTGTGTTTGTAATCATTATTCAAAAGATCATCAATCAAAACATTCAATTCAACGACTAAAAAAACCAAGAAAACCAGGCAAACTTTCAAAATGGTAACATTTCCAGTTGAGCACATAAACTTCTGTTTTGGTGCATTCACCCCATATTTTCAATGCATAAGCTCTTTTTTCTAGTGCATTCAACTGAAAAAATAGCACATATAGGGTCTGTTTTGGCACATTTACCCCATATTTTAGTGCATATACAACTTGTTCTAGCACATTTACCTGATACTCAAACAAAGAGAAAAATTGAACTTCTATCCAACAACTAGAATCGTATTTAGGGACCCTTTTTCAGAGTAGAAATCATTTCACATCAAAATATTGGTTCAAACTTGAAGAAATTGGATTTTTCAAGTGCAATCCCTTTAAATAAACTTAGATCAAACATCTTAAAGTTCCCAACCACCAATCTCATCTCTAATTGTTAGCTGAGTTTCACCATCAAGATCTATCATCCTTTATCCTGAAACAAACACTGTCCATTAAATTTAAACTGGTCTCATCAATAGGATATTTTATCCTATTTGACCTAGGTATTTCTATTGGTATGTGGTGAATGATCATGGTATACTGTACACTCTTTAGTACTTTACACTCTTCATGTATCCTGGCCAGGCCGGGCTGCCCACGAGAAATTTTTTTTTGACCTTTTTTCGCTTTGTCACCGAAAAAGAAAAAAGGCTGACTTGTAAACCCTAATTTCTAGAAGCTTCTAAAATCTTGTTATAAGTGGTCATGATGGGGAGTTGTAGGGGGGAATTTTTCACGATATTGTAATATGTTTTGCACTGGATAATAAAATCATTGGATGGCTGCGGTTTGGTGGATGTAGCCCATATTGGGTGAACCACTTTAAATTCTCTGTGTTATAATTTTTTGTGTGTTTTTATTTCTCTATTTTATTGTTCAAATTTTCATTTAAATTTTAGATATCTGCCTTCTAACCCTAACAATTTCATTGACATTCCTAAAATAAAGATCAAAGTATAGCAAAACTCTATCACTTGTGTGCCCATTTTAACAAGAGATCGAAAGGAAAAACTCAAAGAAAAAGAAACCCAAACTATCATGGTAGAAGGAGAAGAAAATCCTTTTCATAGATTCACCAACCTGAAATAGATGAGATAACTAATGAAGACATTCAACAAGCTCAACAAGACCCTAAATTTCACAAGTTCATGGAAAAAATTCTAGAAAAATATAGAGAGAAATACTTTTTGATGCTGGAAAATCAAGGTGTAAAACTACCCAATGATTTTTATATGAATCAATTGAAATAATCTCCCAAGAAAACAAAAGTTGAATCATGAATCAAAGATCTATTGAATGCTTTAACTCAACAAATACAAGTTCTTCAACAACAAATCCAAAACATACAAATGAGAACAACAAAGAGATATTTGTTGCAAGATATCTGTCCTTATCCATTTGATAGAAATGTGAACATGATACCTTTTCCACAAAATTGTGAATTTCCAAGATATGAAAATAACAATGACAAAACTGATCCTCAAGATCACGTAAGAGAATTCTGCACTATGAGTTTGGAATTTGCTGAAGAAACCTATCTAATGAGATTATTTCCAATAACTTTGGGTGGTCAATGCATGGAATGGTTTTCAAAACTACCACTAGGTATTAGATCATTTGAGGAGCTGGTAAATAAATTTATCTCTCAATATTCATACAACATGCAACATGAAATAACCATGAAAGATCTCTACAACACAAAATAGAAAAATGGTGAACCATTCCTTACATTCTTGCAAAGATGGAGGTGATTATTTGCTAGATATGCTCATCCTATACCTGCAAAAGAAAATATGGAGATCTTTATTTATAATCTCAACAATGAGCCGAGTTATAGAATCCAATTGCAACCAATTTTGAAAAGTTGATTGAAAATGGAATTAATATTGAGGAAGCCTTGGTTAAAAGAGGAGTATTAAAAATATATAACAAAGAAAAACTCTGCTAACCATCATAACAACAATGAAAAATCTAAATTTTGGACAAGAAATAAGAATGCTAGTAATGATGGTTTAGCTAACACGCATAACGTAAAATTGCTCTTTAATTTATCTGGTACAACACCCAAAAACAATAAAATTAGCAATGAATCTAAACCAGCTCCACCACCACATCAAAGAAAATTTACACCTTTGGGGCAATCACTTGAATCAGTGTTAAAAGAGCTTCTTGCAAAAAAACTCATAACATTACCAGATACATGAGATTTAAACCAAGGGTCAAACCATCATGGTGGAACGATGTATATCACTATGATTTTCATAGAAGAAAATGTCATAAAAGAAATGATTGTATGCAATTAAAACATTTGGTGCAAGACTTGATAGATACACATGAAATATTGATAGAAGAAGATAAAAAAATTATGATCATGGAGCATTGAAAAGCCCTCTACCCAACTATGAAAAAGGAGAATCTTCTTTGACAAACAACAAAGGGAAGAATGTGAACTATGTATATGATACTACCATCCATCATGTTTCTGCAATTGATAATTAGATAAATGTCATCAAAATCAAGGATAAACAAGATGACCTACTAGTAAATGTGACCACAAGAGGGTAGTCCAAGTTTGTATTGAAAGGAAATACATCCAAAACACCTACTGCTTCTTCAAATCGATACAATAGATGGATCAATTGCAAAACATTCCAACACAGATATCCATTCTGGAACTTCTTAAAATTTCACCAGCCCATAAGGATATTCTGGAAAAAGCTTTAGTGGAAACCACAATACCAACCGATTTGGAAGTTTATCAATTCCAAGTCGTGGTGGGACATTTGATTGCACCCCATTGTTTATTATTTTTAGAAAATGATGATGCATCCCTCACTCATCCATATAATGCTCCACTCCATATTGAGGTTTTAATCCATAAACATCGGGTCAAACAAATTATAATAGATGGAATAGCCGGTCTAAATATATGTACTTTAAAGCTAATCCATGCATTGGGATTTTTAGAAAATGCAATAGATTCTAGAAGAAAGATCACCATAAAAGCTTATGATGGAGAAGGAAGATCCTCTCAAGGGCTGATAGTATTACCAATTCAAGTGGGACCTATTCAAAAGGATATAATCTACCAAGTTTTAGACAAGGATTTGATCTATAATATACTCTTGGATCCATGAAATGCAAGCAGTTCCATCAACATACCATCAATGCTTAAAATTCCCTCATAATGGACAAGAGATCACAATTTCAGTAGATTCTAATGTAACACTCTCAAGTCAGTCCAATATGTCTTTGTAACACACAATAGAGAAGCTCTCACTTATAATTCCTCAAGTAATGAAAGCCAACATCCTTCCACTTCCTCAAGTAATGAAAAACTCAATTCTTTGTCAAAACAGTTTGAGAAAAAGGTTTAGTTGAAAGATAAAAGCATGGGCGAGTATTCTTTTGAGTAGTCCTTATGTCTCTCACAACTACTACCTTCTCCAAAATCATATGGAAAACCATCAACATCTAGCCAAAAATATTCACAAACCCTCATGATATTTAATGGTAAATTTGTAAAACGAGGTACTCTAGCTAATGAATCTGAGGACAAAGACATTCTAAATTGGCTTTACAAAGATGAAGACAAATCCATAACAACAACTTCCAATATACCGATAGAGTAATATGGTAAAGGGTCTAAAATATTAGAAAAGATGGGATATGAAGGAAAAGGTCCTATCAGAAAAAAGAAGAAGGTATTGTGGAACCAATCCAACCTATCAAAATCAATACAAAAGATAAGAAAAAATTAGGATACAAAGAAGAGACAAAAGAAGAAGCCATTCAAAAGGTTTGTGAACAAATCCGCTAGCTACAAGCTAGTTTTGAAATAGACTCAAATGAATATGAATGGGATTCACTATCTAAAGAAACTCATCAAGACAAGGAAATTGATGTGATAAAGAGGTATGCACCCATACGTATGGAGGGAGAAAGCTTTGGGTCTAGACCATTTGAATTTGGATCATTACATATCGATGGCTCTAGTGAGGATGATCAAATATTGAGCGAGATAGATAATTTTGAGGAGAGTAACATTATAGAACTTGAAATTGCTAGTGAACACCTTAAAAACATTTCCATCATGACCCTCACTGCCTTTGATATTGACCAATCTTATGATTCCTTACCTTTGATACATCCCGAACTCATTGACTGGGAACAAACCAAGCCTCTTGATGTCCCTATCTTTTCAGATGAAAATTATATTGTCAATTTCCTTTGTTTTGAAAATCTATAAAGAAGTTCCACCAATGAATTTCATAATGAAGCTTCAAACTAGGGGAGTGCCAAGTCTCTTAGCTACAAAATAAAGAATACAAAAAATTGATCTAATGGTGAAAACCATGCAATGGTAGTATTAGATCATGAAAAAGTAAAAAGAGCATATCCAACGGTGAAAACCTCTTAGAGCTACTAAAGGATGAGATATTTGACACTCTTCCCAAGCATTATTAAGAAATATCTTCAATATTGGTTGAGCCTACACAATCCATAAACATCAGTACTACAAAAACAACAAAGACCATACACCTAGCGGTATTAATGACAACAAGAAAAGCCAAATTTCACCAAATTATTTGAAGAAAGACAAATCAATTTTGCTTGGTCTTATGCTGACATGCCAAGAATAGATCCGGATCTAAGAATGCATCATTTATCCATAGCACTTGGAGTGAAGCATTAAATAAATTATTAGATGTGGGGTTTATCCAGCCAATCAGCTATGTAGAATGGATTTCAAACTTTGTACTAGTCTCCAGACCAAATAAAAACATTAGAATATTCACAAATTTTAGAGATCTTAACAAGGCTTGCCCAAAGGATGAATTTTCCTAATATAGACATCATCATAGATTTAACATGCTATGCTATCACTCATGGATGGTTTTTTAGGCTATAATCAGATCAAGATTGCACTAGAAGATCAAGACAAAACCAATTTCACATACCCATGGCGTACATTTTTTTGGAATGTCATGCCTTTTGGATTAAACAATGTAGGAGCCACCTATCAATGTGCAATGACAACAATATTTCATGACATGTGTGTGTTGTAAAGTATGTCTTGCAATGTTAGTATAACACACCTTCATGGAATGCATTACTTAAAAGGAAATCAAAAGTAACATAAATGAAACCACAAATTATCCTTCTAACTCATCCCATGGCTCTCTAATCCCAAGGAATCCTGCAAATTATGCTCTCAAATCTTATTATTGCTGCACAATAACCTACAAAGATTGACAACTCAAGAAATGAGACGCTTAAAATGAAATCTACATGCCTATGTTTTTGGGTTTTTCAATAACTTGATGTGTAGAAGCTAAATGATCCTATGATGGAATGATGTTAAAATCTAAGTGCTGAAATGATAATGATGATGAAATTTAAATGCTAAATGGAAGATGGAAAGAACTAAACTATCAAAATGAAAATGCCATTATAACACTAAAATGAGTTAAAAATATAAACTAAACTAAAATGCTCTCCAATGCTCACAAAAATGCATTAAAATTCAGCAGCATAAACTTGTCTAAATCTTCATCCAAATCAAAATGCTACAAAAAGGCTCTATTTATAGATTTTTCAAGCCTTAAGGTGATGTGGCAACAATAAACGACTAGGATTGTGATCCTGCGGCATCAAGAACAAAGCATCAGGAGGTTAGAGGGAATCAGGGAGATGGTTCCCTTCCACAAGACAAATTTCCAAGTGTGAAAGCAATCACAGAGCAGGAGGAGCCATGTGTCTCATTTTTTTCAAAATTGGTTGCAAATTTGTTGGAGATATTTCATATTTTCCAATTTATAAAAGTTTATTTGTGAGACACATGATGAGGTGGCAGGTGAGTTGGAGGTGGTTAGAAGAAAGTTGTAGATTTTCTCTTAAATTGAATTAAAAATTCAATTTAATAGGAGAGGGTAAATTAGTAAAATGACAAAATAATTCTTTTGTGCATTTTAACTAATTTTAGAAGAATATTCCAAATTTGAATTTAAAAGGAAGAGGGAAAATCAATTAAATAAATTGATTAATTTGTCCTTCTAATTAATTTTAGAAAGAAGGTGAATTTTTCAAAAGAAGAAATAGAACATGAACCATATAAATAAATTTTACAATTTATTTATAGTAATAGAGGAATTTAGAATATTAATCAAATAGCCTGTATTTAATTAATGCGATGCTCAAACCATTTTTGCATGCATACATTTTTCCCCTCTTTGAAGTGATGTGCGCAATCGCATTGCTTCAAAGAATAAAATTTCTGACCGTGATAATTTTTTTTTGATATGCCTTAGACTCCAATTTTACAATGATGATGAAAGGATGCCCCCTCGGGAGGTAAATCAAGGATTTTTGATTTTTTGATGATTTTTGAATTTTTTTGATGATTTAAATGATTTTTTTGATAATGTGCTGATGATCGATAGATTTGATAAGGATAGCCTGATTTATCTCCCAAAAATTAGAAGAGATTTGCCACATTGTTGAATAGTTGATAAAAGAGCCCTTTGAAAAATAAAATAAAATGCCACCATTATTACCCCTTAATTAACCTTTAAAAGGGGTAGAAGGTCAAAATTTAAACTCATTTGTAACCTTAGCATTTTGAAAACTTGAGAGCTTGCAAAGTAAAGATGGATAGAATTCCATGCCACACACACCGATTCGAGCGAGTTTTCCATCACCAGCGTCCGACCACGTATGGACCTCCAGTATGTACCCCGAAAACCACTTTTTTGAATTTCAAATGTTGATTTTCGTGCCTTAATTTCCTTTTAATTTTTTTATTTTTTTGCATGTTTTAGAGCATAGGGTAGGAGAATTAGTGTGTAGGACACTCGCTTCAGCACATAGGGAGCTTGTAGTAGTGCATCCCGTTAGGTTAGGACCCCCAAATTTTTTCAACGCATCCAGCTTCCGCTTCAACGCATAGGGTCTAAACTTTAGCGCATTCAAAAAATACCGTATAGGTGTGATAGAGTTGCACATTGGGTTGATTAAGCAGCACAATCGGGAAACGACGCATTGGGACTCTGTTCCAATGCATAGGTGCATAGATGAAATAGCGCATTAGGACTCTATTCTGGTGCATCCAACAAATCTTCTAGCGCATCCAATGAATCAACACATAGAAACCTTGCTTTAGCACATCCAACCAAAATTAATGATTTTGTTGAATTCATCCTAGATTTTGATGTTGATCTAGTAAGCCAATGATAGGATGATGTTGGTTGAAAGGTTGATGATCATCCTCATGATAGGTGAGGAATGATGAATTAGGATAGGTTAATTGATCGATTGATTGATTATCATCCTCATGATAGACAAGGAGTGATGATAAGATAGATTGATGTTGATTGATTGATTGATGATCATCCTCATGATAGGCAAGGAATGATGAAAAGATAAGATAGGTTGATTGATCAATCTCATGTCAAATGAGAATCAAATGATAGGTTAGGTGCTCCTCGAAATTTGATCAAAATATCACATGAGCTGATTTGATTGGATGATATGCTTGATTTATAGGTTGATTGAATAATTTGTTGACTTGATGTTTTGATTTGATTATAGGAGGGTGGCTTAGGGACCCTTCAAGTTCACAAGCACTTTCAAGGGACATGGGACATGATCCCACAACTGAATCTAACAAATATTTCTGTTATAGACCAACGTGGCTTGAGCTCATTGATAGATATGCCCCAGTAATGGATTAACCAAGGGATACTAACAACACTTTCGAAGAGGTGGCATAAAGACCACATCACATTTCACTTATCGATGGGCGAGATGATAGTGACCCGGGAGGATGTCTATCGGATTATGAGGATACCAGTTATTGGGACCTTGGTGATGTATGATGTGGAGGAGCAGGGAGGGACAAACGCCTTACGATAGATGTTTCATGATGATGGGATTACTGGTTACAAGTTATCTTGGTAGGAGTTGATTGTACTCAACAACCACTACTCTATTTCCTAGCAGGCTTTGTTGGATGATTTATGTGCCCTGACCGTAGGTCGAAGGGCCTTTCATTTGGCTAGGGATGATTGTTGGAGAGCATGATTTCTCACGAGATAGTGTATGATTGGGGTTCATGCATGCTGGCACACTTATACCATGATCTACACTAGGTAGTGTATCTACGAGCAAACAATTTGTCAGCAGGATGCACTCTTCTACAACTCTGGGCCTAGGAGCATATAGTGATCACACAACCAGTTCTTGATAGGGTGCGGGTAGTAAGACACCCATATGTTTTTGGATATTCAAGGCCACTTGTTTGGCATAAGTTGGGAAAGTTAGAGTACTGGAGGCGGGTCTTGGATTACCTAGATACAATGATATGGAGACCCTATTTAGATTGCGAGGTGTGGCTCTTGGATTTGCAGAGCTTCCATTTATATTTTGCAATAGATACTTGATAGGGAGGACACCCTATATTTTGGAGAGATTCATGTTTGGCTGAGCCCAAAGGTAGTATGGTCACATCGAGGGGATGCCACAGGGGGTAGCACATTACACACAGCGTCGACATGACATACTAGAGTGGGGGCCGACTATTGATTATGATGCAGCCTAAACCAAGTATTATGACCTACAACCCATTTTCTAGCAGTACCACCCTAAGATCATAGATGCTCAGATGATGACAGATTACGCGAAGTACTTCCGCACTCATCCGTTTCTGTAGATATCTAGCCCTGATGAGACAACACCAATTTTGGATGCAGGGAGGAGGGTAGGACCAACTTCACAACCCAGGGATGGAGATAGAGGGGTTGGGGGAGGTGGAGATGATGGTGGTGGAGGAGGGGATGATGGAGGAAGGTGGAGGAGATGATGGTGGTGGTAGTGGAGGAGTGGGTGCACTAGTTTTTGGGGTTATCCCCAAGAAGTGACGATTAGGAAGATGCCATCACAAAGATAGTAGGCGCATATTGTTGGTCTACACGGGCAAGTACAAAGTTTACAAGCACAGATTTGGGAACTTCAGGGTTAGCTTTCCCAAGCCTAGACACAAGTTTAGGCACATGCTTTGGCTCAAATTTAGATTTAGGGGCATATGGTATAGTTACAGGCGTAGGTAGCCACACTTACCATAGAGCGAAATGCTACCAAGAGGTAGGAAGAGCAGGCCGTGGCTGTGGCCGACAGGGTATAGACTGCTGCAAAGGGTATAGGTACTACTGAACTTGTTAAAGAGCTCAGAGAGTCCGTTGAGGCAAAATATTATAGGGGCGGGTATCATGAGGTTGTGCCACCAGGGTAGAGAGTGAGCTACACTAGATCTAGATTTGAGTGCACAAATTTGCACACCACCAGTAGAGGAGTTACCCAACCACTTTTTCCAGGTGGACCTCCACCACCAGGGACAAAACCATCAGGGGTAGGGCCTTTAAGGATAGGATAGAGACCAACCACAGCAGGTGGAAGTACCACAGGATCCCCTGGGCATACATGATTTTATATTGTGATTTATAGACTCGGCCTTTGTGCCACATTTTTGATGTATCTCTTTCTCAGATTTATCATTATATACTTGACATATTTTCATGAGTTTATATGATATGCAACAACGGTTGATGATCTTATGTCTTGATGTTTTATTATGGATTGATGCATTTAATTTATGTTCTATATGATTATGCTATGTTTTGATATGGTTATGTTATGGATGCATGTATGGATGATGATGCTTTTATTATGAATGGATGTATTTATGAGATGAATGATATGAATGTAAATGACATGAAATGTGATTTTTAATTTTTTTTTTTTATGTATATTGATGTATGGATGCAAATGTTTTTATTATGAATTGCCAATGGATGATTATGGATGCAAATGACATGAAATGTGATTTTATTATGAATGATTTGTGATAGATGTAGATGTATGGATGTATGATTTTTATGCTATGACATTATGAGATGAATGTTATGATAAAAATATGTGATGTAATTTTCCATTTTTTTTGGTATTTTCTATGCAAATATGTGAAATATATTATGAGTATGAATGCAATTATGTGAGATGGATAATGATGTTATTATGAATGCAAATTTGATGATATGGATAATGATGTTATTATGAATACAAATATGTGAGATGGATTATGATTTTATTATGCATGCAAATGTGATGAGATGGATAATGATTTTATGAAAGAGGTGCATTTATTATGATCTTGATGTGATGGTATTATGCTTTGTTTTTGGAAATTTTTAAATGCAAATGACTGTATGTTATGGAATGAAATGAAAATGCAATTAAATGATAATTTTGTTATGTCAAGTATACTCAAATCTTGTAAAAATAAATAACACCAACCTTGAGGATGACAAACTTAGAAAATCTATAGTGCAGATGAAAAATAATATGAAATGCAATTCTATCTATGCAATGTTGTTAATCTTATTTTTTGTGCATATTGTCATCATTGAGCGTTTTATTATGTTGAAAGTTAGTACAAACATCAATGGCATAAAATAGACCATGATGACCTGAGTAAAACTTCCATACAACTTCTATTGAGATTTGGTTATGCAAGATAACACAAGCATCTAGGTATAATTAGACCGAGATGACCTGAGTATCACTTGTGTAAAAAAACAAGAGTTAATCATGTTCCTATACAAATTTAGAATGTCATCAATGATACTTTGTAGAGCATGTCCCATGACAATTTGTGTAGTAGTAATAATTAACTCACAAGAAAAAGACAAAGAAAATATCATTATTGATCACAATACCTCTAGTTTATGACATCGTCGAGGTACTCCTGAGAAATGATAACAACAATCACAATACATCATTTGAACATTTTTATTAAGGTCATCCAACCATGATTCAAAAAATGATCCTTCAGTGATGAGATGATTTGCTTTGATGCTGATGTTTGATTTGATTTGATTGCTTGGATTGTATTGATTATTGATGCTTAGATTTTAAAATGGTCATTGTGATTGTTGTTTTTATTTTATGGTTTACTGATTGCTTACCTATTTATTTATGCTCAACGGTGATTTTCCCCTAGTGAGATCAAGATTTTTCCTCCGGTGAGAACAAACCAAATTTATTATGAATATGTACAATGAGAACGAAGCCAGAGTGGGATGATCACATTAGATAGATATGGACATGAAGCTCGATGTAAGATATGCTTGAATGCACAAAGATGACAAAAGCGGATGATCAACACACTCAAAAAGATGGAGAAGCCGAATTATCACAAATAGTGCCTATTTACCATGTTTTCACCATTTTTTTATTGCACTTTTCAGATTTTTATTATTTTTTTGTTGTTGCCAAGACGCTTGTTTGCAAGGTTTTCATCAAGGCAACCATTTTTTATTTTTCACTTTTTTTGTATTTTTCCTTTTTGATGTTTTTTTGATTTTTTGATTTTTATGCTGTCACCAAGATGCCTGTTTGTTAGGTTTTCATTAGGGTGATGATTATTTTAAGGACTTTTTCTACTTTTTATGATTTTTTTAGGACTTTTAACATGCACTGGATGCATCAGGTATAAAACTTCTTCAGGTGAATGCTATTCATTGGTTCTTTAGACAAGTCTCCCTCGAGTGTAGATAGCTGATATGCCCCCAATCCAAACACTGAAACCACAAAAAAAAGACCTAACCAATTTGGCTCAAATTTTCCTTTGTTTTCTCGGTCACAGGGATTTTATTTGAGTACCAGATCACCGACTTAGAATGTCCTAGGTTTGACTTTGTGATTGTAGCTTCGAGACATTCTCTGTTGATTGAGTTTTAGGTGATTCAATGCTAGCTAGTGACATTCATCCAAAAAATCGAGCTCCTGCAATCTAGATACACGCTAATCCTCATATGTAATGAGACCCTTCAGGGATACCCGGAGTGAGGGTATCTCAACTTTGATTGGCAATACTGCTTCAAATCCATAGACAAGTGTATAGGGTGCAACTCATGTGGGTGTTCAAATGCTTGTATGATAGGCCCACAAAACAATTTTTAATTGAACATGCCTGTCAAGTCCAACATCATTGATGATTTTCTTTAGGTTTTTTAGGATTCTTTTGCTTGAGGCCTCAGTTTAGCCATTCCTTTGAGGGTAATAGGGTGTAGAAAACCGACGTTGGATGTGAAACTTTTCACAGAGTTCTTGTACGTGATGATTCTTGAAAGGTCTCCCATTTTCAGTGATAATGGATTGAGGGATGCCATATCTGCAAATGATGTAGTTCAAGATGAATGATGAAATTTGCTTCCCTGTGATGGTGATCAGAGGCATTGTTTCAACTCACTTTGTGAAGTATTCTGTGTCTATGATGATGAACTTATGTCCATTGGATGAAGGTGGGTGAATTTTACCCACAAGATCCAACCCCCATTGACAAAATGACCATGTTGATGCAAAGGGATGCAATTCTTGTTCTGGTGCGTGGATGAGGTTACTGTGGATCTGGCATTTTTGACATGTCTTGGAAAATTGAAAAGCTTATCTCTCCATAGCCGGCCAGTAATATCCCAAGTGGAGGAGTTTCTTAGCAAGGGTTAAAAAACTTGAATGAGTTTCACAAATACCCTCATGGACATCACATAAAGTTGTTTCAAACTCATCATTTTCTAGACATTACAAAAGAGTTCCATGGAGACCTCGACGGTAAAGGACATCTACTATTATGGTATGACAAGTAGATTGGCGGATGAAATTTCGTTTCTAGTTGCAAGAAATATTAGAAGGAAGGATATTATATTTTAAGTAAGCATATATCTTTCCATAGAGGGAGGTATTGGCATCATCAAGATGACAATAAGTTGAGATTCAGAGTCATCATAGGCAGGGGTAAATAGTTGCTCCACCATGAACTCATAGCAGCCAATTTTTTTTGGAATCTGCAAAAAAGAAGCAATAGTAGCCATAGCATCGACAACCTTGTTGTCACTTCTTGGAATTTGACCAAATTTGATATCGGAAAAATAATTCTTGAGGTAATCAGTCATTCTCTTATAAGGCATTAGCTTGTCGTCTTTGGTTTGATAATCATTGTTGACCTGATTGATGACTAATTGTGAATCCCCATAAACTTGGAGCTCTATAATTTTCCATTCCATGACTCTCTTGATCCTAATAAAGAGTGCTTCATATTCAACTGTATTGTTAGTGGAAGGAAACATCAATCGATAGGATTTTGGAATGGTATTCCGTAGGGGAGTGATGAACAAGATTCTTGCTCCTAATCCATGCCGATTAAAGGAACCATCAAAATATAAAAACCCATTGTTTTATTGTTACTGTCAGGACATCTACATCTAGTAATTCAATATAAAGTGGATTATCATCAAGAAGTGGTGCCTCAGCTAGTTGATCAACAATGGCTTTCCCTTTGATATATTTTCTGTTGATATATTGGATGTTGAATTCACTGAGTACCATTACCCATTTAGCCAGTCTTCTTGTTAGATTTTCTTTGCTTAGGAGATACTTTAGTGGATCAATCTTGGCTATGAGCTTAACTGTGTGAGTAAGCATATAGTGTAACAATTATTGGGTAGCAAACACTACGGTTAGAAAAGATTTCTCAATAGAAGTGTAATTGATCTCATATCCATTCAAGGTTCTACTGATATAATAAATTTCTCTTTCTTTCCCCATTGAATCTTCTTGTGCCAACAAGGCTCCCAATTATCGGTCAGTAGTGGCAATGTACAATAAAATAGACTTCCCTTCTATTGGAGGTGCTAGAAATGGTGCACTCATCAGGTATTGTTTTAGTTGGTTAAAGGATGCTTCACACTTCTCAATGTTGGGAATTTATGCCTCAATGTTCTGGTTTGTTTACCCTTCAGACTTGGTGTTTTCCTTCAAGTTTCTTGCCTTTACCGCAATGGCTTTGACTGGTTTTGGCGATTACCGCCATACTGTAGGTGGTGGGTCAACTCATCGTGGTAGCGCTGTGAGACCACTAGCAGTGGTCTTGGCAGTTACTGCCATATCGCAGGCAGTGGGTCAACTCACCGCAGTAACGCGGTGAGACCGCCAACGGTTGGCTTGGTGGTTACCGCCATACCGCAGGCGGTGGGTCAACTCACTGCGGTAGCACAGTGAGACTGCCAGTGGTGGGTCAACTCACCGTGGTAGCGTGGTGAGACTGCCAGAGGTGGGCTTGGTGGTTACCGTAGGCGGTGGGTCAACTCACCGCAGTAGCATGGTGAGACCGCCTACAGTTGGGTCTGGCGATTATCGCCATACCGTGGCCAGTGAAGTGACTGACCATGGTGGCTGTGGTAAGACCACCAACAATAAGCCAAGATATCTTACCGCCATACTGCGAGGCGTGCTGGTCTAGGCTGTGATAGGAGCTCGATTGGGCTCGGGGCAGAGTTTGACCGAGTTAGACTCGGTGGGAGTGTGACAAGCAAATGATAAGGAGATACGTGGTAGGTTGGCAACATATGGTTGGCTGAAGTCAAAGGTGGGCCAAAGATTGAAGGAGCTCGAATGGCTTACCACCATATCGCGAGGTGAAACGGTCAGGGCTGCGGTAGTGTGGTAGATGGCGGGGTGAGCTCAGGCGAGCTCACTGCCATACCGCGACTGGTAACTTTGGGCTTGACGGTAACACGATAAGAACTCGGATGAGCTCAGAGATTGATTGATTGAGTTGGACCGAGCTTGACCGAGATGGACCGATTCTATCAGAGCGACCAACAAATGGATGGTGGAATCGTGGCTTGGCTCAATAGGTTGTTTGGCTAAAAGCCAAAAGCAGTTATTACTACTAACTCAAGGTGGTGAACAAGAACCTGATTAAGGAAAGAAGTTATTGCCTGGGTGGCTTGAGGCAAAGGAGATCTGTGTAGATTGGATGTGTGCCTGGCTGTTTGATGCATGGACCTGAGGGTCAACAATTCATTGGATCATTGAATGTGATGTATGGCTCAGTCAGAGATATACATTAATATATGAAAACCAAAAAGGTTGCTGGAGAGAGAGAGCGGTTGAGAGAGAGAGGTTGAGAGAGAGAGAGACATGGAGTGTGTTTGAGCATTATGCTAAGGCATGAAAATTGTGAACACTCAGTCTCTTGGATCTAAATGATGTGAACCTGCTGTGAGACCTTGGGGCTGTACTGGTTGAGAGGCTAGCTATGATAGTCTGTTATGAGGAGCTGAAGGGAATCTATATAGTAATGACATATGGATGTCATTTGAACTACATGAAGGTTCTAGTTTTTGTTGCCTACCTGTATTCTCCTATTGGACAAGATGCAACATTCTTGAAGAGCATGGCTCTGTGTTTGTATTGTAACTATTTTTGTTACTGAATAATACAAGTGAGTTGAATGTTTTGGAGGTGGGGTTTTTTATCTGAAAAGGTTTTCCCCACGTATATTTGTGTGTCAATATTGCTTTGTCTTTCATGGTTATCTATTTGTGTTGAATCTATTATTTTTTTGCATCCACTTCTCTCAGAGGATCAATGGGGAATCAATTGTGCCTGCTTCCGCTTTATGGTAAAATTGTGTTGTGTCTTTGTTGTTATTTTGGATTGAAATCACTAAGGCACTGATGTCTTAGATACTTATCTTGATGACACACTAAACTCCTTATCCCCAACAAGTGGTATTAGAGCTAGTAGCTTATTGCTCGTGATACCAACAAGTGGTATGAGAGCATGTTTGAGGGAGGTTGAGGCTTGATGATACCAACCAGTGGTATCAAAGTCTTCTCCTGGTTGTTGAAGTTCTGGGTATTTCTCCTATGGTGATTTCTTAGCCTAGCAAGCTTGAGGAAGTCTAGAGAAATCGGTTGGTTATTGATCCTTCGATGAGTGGAATTGTGTGCTTCATTGATTCAACACACAGTTTGAAAGACATTGGAGATGATTGGAGTTGGTCATGTTGTCGAAACATGGTCTGAGGCTCTTGGCTCGCAACAAATTTCCTAATGCAAAGGGCGTGAGGTATGTTCATGGTTGTGTTGTAGCAAAGAATGGTGTTCATACTGGGTGTCTATGTGAGAGGCTCCCTAGCAGTATGGACTTGCTTGTGTTATTGTTTCAGCCATAGAAATGGTGTGCTTGTGATGGGTGTTCTGACTTAGCATTGAAGGCATTTTATCTGCTACTCTGATTGCATGGAGGCTATGAAGTGATCTTGGTGGTTTACAACTTTTGGATAGCCTGGCTCTCCCATTTGCTTGTGCATGACTATGGCATTGGAACTGGTTTGAAATGGACTTGTTGTTCCCGTGTGCCTGTTTCTTGCACTTGCATGGTTTAGATTCATGTCGTTGGCTCTGGAGGTTTTGTGTAGATTTTCCTAAAAAGTCTATGATGCATGTTCATGTTGTTTTTCATTGTTCTGGTTTATTGTGATGGTTGTGTGCAAACTTCTGAGTCATCCATATGAGTAGTGAATATGGACGTGCGTGGGTGTTTTTGAAACACTGTGGTTTTGCACAGTCAAGGAAAACTTGTGTTTTGTGTGGAGCTACTGTCTGCTATTTTCTAGATCTTGGCTTCTAGGGTGTGACTGGATGATATAGTTGTAGCGCAACATGTCTTTGAGGAGGTGTGATGTCTTCTTTGCAAAAGAGTGTTGGTATGTGTTTTTTTCTCATTCAGCATTATGGTGGTGTGTGCTTATTGGTTGCTTGGACTATGGTTCTTGTGTTGTAGACATTTTTTTTGGCAAATCAAATCTGGTCTCTGAGTCATGGTTGTCTACATGGTCGTTCTCTTTGAGATCTCAGTTTTGCAGTTTGCCACTGTGATGATAGATTTGCAGTTGTTGAAGTGGTTCTCCAAGTTGTGTGGCTGATAGATCAACTACTTATTGAATGCTATTGGATAACTCAGGAGTGGACTGTCTATATCCATGTGATTGCTTTTGTGTTGTTGTAGATCTATTAGATGGCCTTGTCTGTGGTCACTTGTGCATTGGCATGGCTATTTTGAGATGAGAAAGTGAATGGCATATTGAGTACCTGAAGAGTCAGTGATGGGAACCTATAGCATGAGAGTCATGTTGTCATGAAGAGCTTGTTACACTGGTTAGTGTAATATTTTTACAGTGATGGTGTGGTCAGTCATGGTGCTTGGAAAGCTCGTGTCATGGTTCTGTGGGAGCTTTAGCAGTGATTGGTGTCCTTCTTTGGTGTTGCAGTTGCTGTGTTCTTTTGCATCTGCATGTTCACTATTTGAAGGTATGCAACATCTTGGAGCCATGGAAGACATTGTTAGTTTTTGCTAAGTTGCTGGTGGTGCTTGACAGGTGATGTTGGTTCTGGTTTAGAGTTGTTTGATTTATGTCATGGCTATTCTTTCTTAGAGTTTTGGCATTTTTCTTTGCTCTTGAGACCATAGCATGTTCACTTGAAGCATGGTATCTCCGAATGGGGATGTGAAGATCATGGTGTGATGATAAGTTCCTGTTCTAGGGTTGGAGCTTTGACAATGGTCTGGTGGGTTTCTCTATGTTTTGAGTGCATTGGTCATGTTCTAGAGGACTTCATGTTTATTGAAGCAATGCAGTTTGGAGTAAGCATGAGATGATAGGTTGTTGATACTCATGGATGCATGAAGAATAAGGTGAGGCTGGATTTCTCATGAGAATTTTGTTGTTACAGTTGAAAGTATGAGAAACCTGCACCTTGGTTGAATGTGAATTCAATAGAGACCTTGAAGGAGAATGCTCTTGGGTAAGTCACTTTGGCTTGTATATCTTGGAGGAGCATGTTTTCTTTTCTCCTTGGTCTGCTCGACAGTGTTCCTGTAAAAGGCATTTGCCCATTATACTTTTCAGGTGTGTTATGCTTTATTTTTCATGGATATGAATCTTGAGTTGTTTTAGATTTTGGAGGATTCATAATGAAATGTGGATAGCATAGTTTATCTCCTTGTGCTTTTGAGGACTGACAAGAGATAGTGTATGGGTAAGTCTGATCTTCTTGGTGCTTACATCCATGGTGTTGTTGGGTGTTGTTAAGGCTTTCCCTTTTGGGATGTGAAGGAGATCATACTTGATACAACTTGCATTTAGAAATGTGTGTAGAAGGTGGCTACATGGTTTGATTTGCAGTTTCTCTCTTATTTGGTCTTGTTCTTCCTGATTGTTCTTTTGACTTTAGATGTGGGTTGCCTTTGTCGTGCCGTGTTGGTCATAGTTTGTGGTCATGTATTGTCACTTGGGTGATGACACGAAGGTGCCTGTGCTTCTTTATTCAGTTAGGTTTGGAGGAGTTTGGAAGAATTGTGGAAGACAGTTGAGAGAAAGGTTCCTTGCAACAAGTGGTTGCAGGTGGTGCAGATCAGTGTGGATGTTCCTTGGAACTACATGGTTACATATCTTTATGCAGGGTTTGGTGGACTTGGTATACCTGGATCATGTGTGATGGTGCTTTGTTTGCACTCATCTGGACAATACCCTTGCAGTGGGAGTACCTGGATGTCTTTGGTCTATGACTGGTTGACACAAGGTGCTTGTTTGCTACTAAGATGGGTGGTTTTATGTGATGGCATGAGTCTACTATTGGTTTTCATACCTTTGAGGTATGGGTGATTGGATGTTTTAGCATGAGCTGTGGGTGTTGGTTCCCAATCGCATGGGTTTGGTCAGTTGGATGGAGGGCAATTAGTTTGTGGCTGCTGTTCTAGCTGATGGTTTCTGTGTTCTCGTGGTGCCTTTGTTGTCTGCTTCTTTGTTTCCTTTGCCACTTGGAGGATCAAATGTTTGTGTTCTTGAGACTGGTGCATATATGCCTTGGCTTGTTCCTTTTCCTATGTTGGATGTTTGGAGCTGTAGCCTGAGATGGTGGAAATTTTTTTCGAATGTCATTGCAAGGGTCTTGGTTGGAGAGTGAGAGCATTGTTTTGGTCCTTGTTCAAGTTTTGGAGGAAGCCTAAAAGTTTTTGAAAAGTGGGAGATTGTTGGGAATTTATGCCTCAACATTCTGTATTGTTTACCCTTTGAACTTGGTGTTTTCCTTCATGTTTCTTGCCTTTACCGCGATGACTTTGATTGGTTTTGGCAGTTACCGCCATATCACAGGCGGTGGGTCAACTCACTGCGGTAGTGCGGTGAGACCGCCATGGTGGTTTTGGCAGTTACTGCCATACCGCAGGCGATGGATCAACTCATTGTAGTAGCATGGTGAGACCACTAGCGGTGTTCTTAGCGGTTATCACCATATCGCAGGCGGTGGGTCAACTCACCACAGTAGCATGGTGAGACCGCCAGCGGTGGGCTTGGTGGTTACCGCCATACCATAGGTGGTGGGTCAACTCACCATGGTAGCATGGTGAGACGGCCTACGGTTGGGTCTGGTGATTACCGCAATACCATGACCAGTCAAGTGGCTGACCACGATAAGACCACCAACGGCCTGGTTGGCGGTTACCGCCATATCGCGACCAATCAAGTGATTGACCATGGTGGCTATAGTAAGACCACTAGCGGTCAGCCAAGATATCTTACCACCATACCGTGAGGTGAGCTGGTCTAGGCTACGGTAGCGTGGTAGGAGCTCGATTGGGCTTGGGGCAGAGTTTGACTGAGTTGGACTCAGTGGTAGTGCGACAAGCAAATGATAGGGTGACACATGGTAGGTTGGCAGCATCTGGTTGGCCGAAGTCAAAGGTTGGCCAGTGCTCGAAGGAGCTTGGATGGCTTACCACCATACCATGAGGTGAAACGGTCAAGGCTACGATAGTGCAGTAGTGCGATAGATGGCAGGGTGAGCTCGGGGGAGCTCACCGCCATACTGCAGTTGGTAACTTTGAGCTCAACGGTAATGCGGTAAGAGCTCGGATGAGCTCAAAGCTCGGTTGACCGATCTGGACTGAGCTTGATAGAGTTGGACCGATTCTGTCAGAGTGACCAATAAATAGATGGTGGACTCATGGCTCAACTCAATAGGTTGTTTAGCTAAAATCCAAAAGCAGTTATTACTGCTGACTTAGGGTGGTGAACAAAAACCTGATTAAGGTAAGAAGTTATTGCCTGGGTGGCTCGAGGCAAAGGAGATCTATGTAGATTAGATGCGTGTCTGGCTGTTCGATGCATGAATGTGAGGGTCAATGATTGGTTGGATCATTGAATGTGATGTATGGATTAGTCAGAGATATACATTAATATATGAAAACCAAAAGGGTTGCTGGAGAGAGAGAGACATGGAGTGTGTTTGAGCAGTATGCTAAGGCATGGAAACTGTGAACACTCAGTCTCTTGGATCTGAAGGATATGAACCTACTATGAGACCTTGGGGCTGTGCTTGTCGAGAGGATGGCTGTGATAGTCTGTTATGAGGAGCTGAAGGGAATCTATATAGTAATGACATATGGATGTCATTGGAACTACATGAAGGTTCTGGTTTTTGTTTCTTGCTTGTATTCTCCTATTGGACAAGACGTAACACTCCTAAAGAGCATAGCTCTGTGTTTGTATTGTAACTGTTTTTGTTACTGAATAATACAAGTGAGCTGAATGTTTTGGAGGTGGGGTTTTTTACCTGAAAAGGTTTTCCCCACATATCTGTGTGTCAATATTTCTTTGTCTTTCATGGTTATCTGTTTGTGTTGAATCTATTATTTGTTTGCATCCACTTCTCTCAGAGGATCAATGGGGGATCAATTGTTCCTGCTTCCACTTTATGGTACAATTATGTTGTGTCTTTGTTTTGATTTTGGATTGAAATCACTAAGGAAATATTGTCTTAGATGCTTATCTTGATGATAGACCAAAATGCTTATCCCCAACACTCATCCCATTGGAAAGAAACATTCTTGTGTAGGAGATGAGTGAAAGGATGAGTCTTATTAGCTAGTTGTGAGATGAATCTTCTGATTGATTGGAATCTACCCTGGAGGGACCTTAACTGATTGATTTTTTTAGGGGAGGCATCTCCATTATAGATTTTACCTCTATGGGGTCCTCTTCAATACCCTTTTCTAACACTATATACCCCAGTAGCTTTTTTGACGTTACCCTAAATACACACGTCTTTGGATTGAGGCGAACATTAAATTTCTCTAAGCGAGTGAATAGTTTGTCTAATATTTCTAGGTTTCCTTCTCTAGTGTGGGATTTTTCCAAAAGATCATCCACATAATCTTCCATGAAGGTATTCATCATGTCATGGAAGATAGTTTTCATAGCTCTCTGATATGTGGCCCTTGTGTTTTTCAACCCGAAAGGAATGACATTCCAACAAAAAGTTCTCCAAGGGAAAGTGAAAGCTGTCATATCTTGATCTTTAGGAGCTCTCTTGATTTGATTATATCTAGAAAATCCATCCATCAGTGATAACATGTTGTGTCTCACTGTCAAGTCCACAATGATTTCTATGTTAGGCAAGGGGAAATCATCTTTTGGGAAAGTCTTATTGAGATTTCTAAATTCAGTGCAAATCCTTATACTATTATTAGGTTTTGAGACAGGTACAATATTTGATATCCACTTTGCATAGTCAACGGACTTGATGAATCCGAAATCCAACAACTTCTTTAGTTTATCTTTCACTAATAGGGCAATGTGCGGATGCATTTTTCTCAGCTTCTATTTAACTAGTTTGATTCATGAAGGAAGGGAAAAATTGCACATTATGAGATCTGGATCTATCCTTGGCATACCCAAATATGACCAGGTGAAGTTGATTTGTCTCTCTTTGAAGAACTTGATGAAGTTGGGCTTTTCTATTTCTGTCAATAACTCTGCCAAATGAACAATTCTCACTATTTCTATACTGCCAACATTGGTGGATTGTGTTGGTTCAATTAGGAATTTTGATCTCTCTTGGAAGTGTTTAGGGAGAGTATTGAATTTCCCATGCTTTGATGCCTGAATGAGGTTTTCACCATCAAATGCGCTCTTTATTTTTACTATTTCTGGATCTGATATTTCCATGGAATGGTTTTCACCATCAGATCTTTCTTTTGTTTCATTTATTTTCTAGTTGGGAAACTTGACACTCTCATGTTGTGAAGTTCCACTCTAATGTTCAATTGTGGAGACTATTTCAGGGTTTGCAACACAAAGGATGTTTACGATGGCCTCATCATTTGAAAATGTGGTGATATTGATAGGCTTGATTTGGTCCCCATCTATTAGCTTAAGATGTAGTAATGGTAGAGTTTCATCGGGAGGGTTCAGGTCAGATGTTGTAAGTGTCCTAATAGAAGTGTTGTCATCGAACAAGACTAGGTCCAAGTTGAGGTCTATAAGGTCACTCTCTTCCAAGGGATCCATCTCACTATGAGTCTACTCATCCTCACTCGAGCCATCGATATTGTGCAATTATAATTCAAGTGGTCTAATTCCTGAACCTTGTCGCTCCTCAACCATGGGAGTATACTTATAGATTACATCAATATTATTTTCATGATATGATTCTTCTGACAATTAGTCCCACTCATATCCATTTGAATCTACTTCATAGTGGTCACTGGCTTGGAGCTGTAGAATCTGTTCAAGAACCTTTTGCTTTATATCTTCTTTTGTTTCTTCTTCTTTCTGATGTTCTTTGTATCCTACCCCTGTTTTGTCTTTGGGATTGGTTATAATGGGTTGGATAGGTTCTATGATACCCTCTCTTCTTTTCCTAATAGGTCCCTGTCTATCATATCCCATCTTCTCTAGGATCGAGAATCCTTTTCCATATTGAGTGCTTTGGACATTTGATGTTGCGGCTTGAGAATCATTTTCATCTTTGTAGAGATAGTTCAAAACATCTTTGTCATCTTATTCCTCTGCTTGGGTGCCTACTTTTACGAACTGACCATCAAAAAGGGTGACTGGTTGAGATGATATCTGAGATGAGGTTGATGGTTGACCATAGGATTTTGGTGACATTAATTGCGAGAGGCAGAGGGATTGTGTAATGGAATACTCATTGACGCCTTTGTCTTTGATTTGGAATTTCTCTTCAAATTTTTTGGCTAGGGTATTAAGCTGGGTTTCAGAATTGGCGGATGTAGAAGGGCTAGACTCTTCCTTTTTCTCTATCTATTTGGATGGTGAACTTGATAGAATTCCTCTAGAGGAGGATGTGGATAAAGGATTAGCTTGATTGGAATTATTGGAGACATCAGGAGTAGAATTAGGAATTAAATCCCTATCCAGAACTTGACATACCGCATTCTTCAAGATTGTCCCCACCTGAATGGGCAATATAATCAAACCTTTTGATGCTCTCTCTTCATCATCATATGCTTTGATTGTGATCTTCTTTATTGGATCTATTGCATTTTTAGAGAACCTTAGTGCTCAGACAAGTTTTAAAGTACAAATATTAAGTCCATCTCCTTCATCTATAAGAACGCGCTTGACATGGCTTTTATGGATTAAAAAATCGATATGAAGGGCTACATTGTGAGGATGGGTGAGTGATACATCATAATTTTTTGCAAAGGATAAGTAGTGAGGTGTAACTAGGTGTCCCACCATGGCTTGGAAAGCATATACCTCAAGATCATTCAACACTGTCATGTCAACTAGCGATTTTTCTAGAATTTCTTTGTGAATGGGAGAAATTTTTAGGAGCTCCAATATTGATATTTGTGCAGGAATTTTCTGAAGCTGATTGACAATGTTGTATTGATTAGATGTATTAGTAGGCTATTTGGAGGCACTACCCTTTAAAACATATTTAGTTTGAGCCCTTGTGGTTATGTTTATGGGCACACTATCTTGTCTTCCATTGATTTTGATGACATTAATTTGATTATCTGTTACAACCACATCTTGCAGGATATCGAGGACTTGATTAGAAAGGATTTTGGTGTTGTTGATTAGATGACTAGTTGTAACAAGATCGAGTGTGTTATTGATGTCATTTGTGTGATTTTCAATGACCGATATATGAAGGATGGTGGTATGATGAACATAGTTCACATTTTTGCCTTTGCCATTACTGTTAGAAGATTCTCCTTTGTCATAATTTGGTATAGGATTTTTTAATACACCATGGTTAGTGTTGGTTTGAGGTTCATCGATTCTTATGACTTTATTGTCGATCAAATCCTGTATCTTATGTTTTAGTTGCATGCAACTATTGGTGAGGTGACCTTTACATCGATGAAACTCACAATAATGAGCGTCATTCCACCAAGATGATTTTACCTTAGGTTCAAAGCCTCAAGTATCAGGTAAAGTGATGAGATTTTATGTGATAAGTTCCCTCAAGGCGGATTCATGTGATTGAACCAGGGGTATACACTTCCTTCAATTGTTTGATGTTTGATAAGGCAGATTCTTGGATGATGATGTTTGATTATTTTGATTATTCCCCTGGTTAGCATTTTCAGTGTTGGTTTGATTGGAAGTTTGGGTGGTCTTTTGATATGTATTTGAAGAACTTCCTGACAAATTGAAAATTGGTTTGGCATTATGCATTTTAGCAGAGGGATCATTGTCATTTTTTTTGTACTTTTTCCAAAAATTGGTTTTATCATTGTTGGAGGAATTAGATAAGTTGTTTTTGTTATAGATTTTCAGAATTCCTTGCTTGAATAAAGACTCCTCAATCTTGATTCCATTTTCGATCAATTTTTTAAAGGTTGGAGGGCATTTTAAGTCAAGTCTATAACTCATGTCAGGATTCAGGTTATCAATGAATACCTCTATCTTTTCCTTTTCTGGTATGGGTCAGGGATATCTTGCGAATAACCTTCTCCATCTTGGTAAGAATATGAGGAATGATTCTCCTTTCTTTTTTATCACATTACAAAGGTCTTTCATCATGATCTCGTTTTGGATGTTATAAGAATATTGGGTAATGAATTTGTTTACTAATTCCTCAAAAGACCTGATCCCTGGAGGCAATTGTGAAAACCACTGCATGCATTGCCCTCCCAAACTACGTGGGAATAATCTCATTAGATACATATCCTCATGGGAAAACTCAAGACTTGTCATTCTTAATTCCCTTACATGATCTATCAGATCAATTTTCCCATTGTACTTGTCATATTTGGGAAATTTTTATTGTTTAGGGAATGGTATAATGGTGATGCTTTGATCGAAGGGATAGGGACATATATCTTGTATGGAATGTCTCTTTGTAGTCCCGGTTTGCATGTTTTGCATTTTTTTTGAAGAGTTTGGATTTGTTGTTTCAAAATGTCCATGGGATCATTGGTTTTCACTTCATTGCTCGATTCAATTTGGGTCTCGATTTCTGCTTTCTTTGGATTTATTTTCAATTTGTTAACATCAAAATCATTGGGTAACTTGAATCCTTTGTTTTCCATTATGAAGAGGTATCTTTCTCCATATTTTCCAAAGACCTTTTCTAAGAATTTATGGAATTTTAGGTCTTTTTGTGCTTGTTGGACATCTTCTTCATTTGCCTCATCGACGTCAGTTGAACAAATATTATGAAAGTGGTTTTCTTCTTGGTCATCCATGGTACCTTGGGTTTCAATTCCTTTTTCTTAGAGTTTTAGCTTTTGAGATCTTGTTTGGACGGGCATACAAGTGATGATGATGCTCTAAATATTTGATCAAAGTTTAAGAGTGCCAAAAGGGGTTGATTAAAAATTTGGTTAAGCAAGCTTTATTTCAGGATGAAGGATGACAAATCTTGATGAAGGATGATAAATCCTGATGGTGAAATGCAACTGCTAAATCAAAAATTTGATGTGATAAGGAAGGCATTTTGAGATGTTTGATCAAAATTTAGATGAGGGATTTTCACTTGAGAATGCTAGTTTTGACAAGATTTGGATCTATTGCAGAAATTGGTTGGGACGATTGGAATATTGAATTGCTGGTTGAGGAATGAAAGAATGGCGAATTGACTGACTATGATTATGCCTTTGTGAAATATCTTTACATTGATAGTACAATTGTGAAGATAAAGGCTCTAAATCAAAATCATCAGTATACCCTCTGCCAAAGTCATGATACCGATGGATGAAGGTTCGATAATCGAGCAAGACTTTCCTAATTTGGTACAAGAAGTGTCTATTTTTCAAAAGTTTCTTAAAACTAAGGTGTTTCTTTGGTTTCTTGATCCTCTTGGAAATGGATTTCTTGAAAAATTTGGTTAATTTCCAATCCCTCAACATAAACTTTAGGATGATGAAAATATATTATTTAAGGGGAAAAAACTGAACTGGATGTTGATTGGCAAAAAAGGGGTCAAATTCGGGTTTTCGCTTGAAAAGTTACCAGATGCACTGAAATAGGGTATGGATGCGCTAAAACTTAGATGTGCTTCATAATGGTTCAAATGCATTGCAAAAAGTTCTAGATGCGCAGGAACAGGGTATGCATGCGCTGAAAGATGGTTTGAATAAGCCGAAACAAGGTATGGATGCATTGCAAGAGCATATGCTGGGAATGTATAAGCGGAATGCATTGAAACAGTAACTGAATGCATTGGAGAATGGTATGAACGTGCTAAAACGGGCACGAAATGCGCCAAACTAGAAAGTGTTTTTTGGTTTTTGACAGTTTGACAAATTTTTCTTGATATTTGACACTGAAGCTAGACTGTTTGAGTTGAATTTTCTTTTGAATGAATGGTTGAATATGTTGGTGTAATGTTTGTTTAAAATTTGGTTCAAAAACACATTGGTAAACACATTAGATAAGCACATTTCCTAGGCTGTGTAAGACTATATTCCTTTGGATCCCACACAGATTTTACTCCAATCGCATATTCTTAGTGAATGAATCCAAAAGCTTGGCTGCACAGGCTCCCCCTTACAATGCACTCACTTCTCAGGCCAACCAAGCTTCCAAATCCCATGAATCTCCCATGGAAATTTGATCACTTCTACTAAAAATTGTGAAAATGTGGGTGCTTTCACAATGACCATTGCAACACCGAAGAATAGATAGGGTAACTTGGGAAAACTACAACAAGAGGGTTTTAGTAAGGAATTTTTGTTCGTGGGGCACCATCCATGTGGCAAGAGACCATTTCTTCCTTTCTTGTAAGAATGGTGATCGTGATACTCAAAATTTCCTTGAGCACGCACATTTATATCCTGGCTGGAAGTCACTCAACTTAGAGTGTGTTACCGGTTGGGTCATTCCCTCCTTTCGAAGCGGGGAGGTAGGCCCTCTAAGGTTAAAAATGAAAATAAAATGAATGAGTCTAGCTTTCTGATCACCCAGTTAAGGGAAGAGCATACTCACCTACCATTCCAAACACAACAAGCATGGTGTGATTTTAACCTTCCTAGTTATACTAGATTCCTATCTTAACTAAAGGAAAAGTAATAACTAGATTTAACCCTGCAACCAACTGTTAGTAGTTTCAATGTTTATCTTTGACAGAGTTCTTTTAGATGTTTCTAAAAAGTCTCTGATTGCATATCGAGGTCTTGCAACACAAAATTTTTAATCAATTTTGAGAATCTAGAAAAATGACAGTAAAAACCGAGTGTGCCATTATAGAGACCGAATGCACTAAAGTACTGAATACGCCAAAAGAACAGATGAATGAACTAAAATACGAAATAAATGTGCTCAAACTAAAAATGTCAGAATTAAAAATTTAAACTCCCTGACGTGCTGAAACAGAGTCTGAATGCGCTGCAAAAAAGACTAGATGCGTTGGAACATGGACCAGATATGCTGAAAGAACAACTAGATGCGCTAAAATAGGAGCCAGACGTGCTACAAAAAAAAATGTATGCATCATTTCAGATATTTTGATGGAATCTACAAAATGAAGCTCAACAAAAAATTGATTAAATCACGGGGCTGTGCCCCATGGTGGGTGCCGATTTATGTGTGTCGTAAAGTATGTCTTACAATGTTATTATAACACACCTTCATGGAATGCAGTACTTAAAAGAAAATCAAAAGTAACATAAATGAAACTACAACATATCCTTCTAACTCATCCCATGGCTCTCTAATCCAAATGAATCCTACAAATTATGCTCTTAGATCGCATTATTGCTGCACAATAACCTGCAAAGATTGACAACTCAAGAAACAAGATGCTTAAAATAAAATCTACATGCCTATGTTTTTAGGTTTTTCAATAACTTGATCCATAGAAGCTAAATGATCCTATGATGGAATGATGTTAAAATCTAAGTGTTGAAATGATAACGATGATGAAATGTAAATGCTAAATGGAAGATGGACAAAAATCAACTATCAAAATGAAAATGCCATTATAACACTAAAATAAGTTAAAAATGCAAACTAAACTAAAATATTCTCCAATTCTCACACAAATGCATTAAGATTCAGCAGCATAAACTTGTCTAAATCTTCACCCATATCAAAATTTTGTAGAAAAGTCTCTATTTATAGTTTTTTCAAGCCTCAAGGTGATGTGGCAACAACAGACGACCAAGATTGTGATCATGCGGCATCAACAACAGGGCATCAAGAGGTTAGAGGGAATCAGGGAGATGGTTCCCTTCCATTAGACAAATTGCCAAGTGTGAAAGGAATCATAGAGCAGAAGGAACCATGTGTCTCAGTTTGTTCAAAATTGGTTGCAAATTTGTTGGAGATATTTCATATTTTCCATTTTATAAAAAAATATTTTTGAGACACATGATGAGGCGGCAGGTGAGTTGGTGGTGGTTAGAAGAAAGTTTTAGAAATGTGCTTAAATTGAATTAAAAATTCAATTTAATAGGAGAGGTTAAATTAGTAAAATGACAAATAAATTCCTTTGTGCATTTTGAAATTTTTTAAAAGAATATTCCAAATTTGAATTTAAAAGTTTAAATTTAAAAGGAAGAGAGAAAATCAATTAATTTGTCCTTTTAGTTAATTTTAGAAAGAAGGTGAATTTTGAAAAAGAAGAAATAGAATATGAACCATATAAATAAATTTTACAATTTATTTATAGTAATAGAGGAATTTAGAATATTAATAAAATAACCAGTATTTAATTAATGCGATGCTCAGACCATTTTTGCATGCATACAACATGATGCACACATTCATGGAGGACTATGTGGATGACTTGCTAGAAAAATCATTCACTAGGGAAGGAAATCTATAAATCTTGGATAAACTCTTTAACCGATTGGAAAAGTTCAATGTGTGATTAAATCCAAAGAAGTGTGTATTCAGAGTAATAGCAACAAAAATCTTAGGATATATAGTGTCAACCAAAGGCATCAAAGTAGATCCAAAAAAAGTCAAATCACTCATGGAAATTCCACCTCCTAAGAATATTAGCCAACTAAGATCTCTACAAGGAAGATTCCAATCCATTAGAAGAACCATCGTGCAACTGGCAAACAAGTCTCACCCCTTTACTCATTTGTTACACAAGAATGTTTCTTTTAGTTGGGATGAAAAATGTGAAGCTACCTTTAATCAATTGAAACTATATTTGATGAATCCACCTATATTGGTACCACCAATAGAGGGAAAACCACTTCTACTCTACATAGCTGATGAGCCTAGTTTTTAGTCTTAATTCGGGTAGAATCCATAGTTTATTTGCTGAAGTTGACATGGAACTAGATATTAAATGTTGATATTTCTATAATGTTTCCCTTAAACCATAGACATTGGGTTTAATTTCATTTTTTCCAGTTTTAATGATATTAGCTATTATGTGGACTATCTATATTGATTTTGTATGTGGTTGATGAATGTTCTTTAAGGTGGTTATAGATGTGTAATTTTTATGCATACTAATATTTCCATGAAGACACACTTGAGGATATTAATTTGAGGAATGCAGTCACCAAATGGACATGTAGAGGAATCGTTCAAAGGTCAACTGAAGGATGACGACAAAGATTCCCCATGTCAGCTGCATGTAACCACCTTGTAATGATCTTTCATTATGTTGAGTAGTCACAGGTGTTACTGCAGTGTTGAGTCTGCATTTGGACTTGCATGTCTGATTAGATTCCCTGCATGTGTAGTCACCCTCCATTCTTTTCTCCACTTTCCCTAAATGGTGTCCTCTTAGTTAGTGGGAGTTGATTGCCTTGTTTAGGTGGTAGTATAAATAAGGTTCTGATTATCCTTCTTTGGGGGATTGAGAGTTCAAAGGTTACCGAGTTGCTAATTATTGATGTTGTATCTGATAGTTTACTAAGCATTTCCAAACATGCTACTCTTTTGTAATTGCATTTCGAAATGAATAAGATGAAGTTTCGAGTTAAGAATTTGAGTTTAAATTAGTTTTAGAGGATACTCATGTAAGGGGCCCCACTTGGTGAGTAATCCATCCTTTAGTTTAGCTAGATTAGTTATTAGTTTATGTTTAGTAATTAGTTTAGAATATGGCATTGACTAATCCTGCACCCACTAGAATTCCATTTTGTGACTGTTCCTCCAACCAAAGTAGACAAAGTAGTTCCCTGTTTGTTATTCAGATTTTCATTCCTTTCATGCATGTTCAACTTAGTTTAATTTTTGAGTGATGTTGAACATTTACTTTGTTCCTTTCCATGCAATTCACTTTCAGTATTGAATCTTTCTTAGCTATAGAATGAAGATGAATAATTTGATGTTCCTAGTGCACATACTGTGCTGCCCCATTTCAAGTTCACATCCCTGGGTTGACAATTTAAATGGCCATTCAGGTTAGATGTCTAATATGTAAATCATGAGTGTAAAGGATTAGTTATTAAGATCATTGTAGGGGGTTAAAATTTTTGGTGCTGTTACCGGGGATGGTGTCTAACTAGGGAGTTCTTTGGAGTCATTACTAGTTTTCTTTGTGCTGTAGTATTTTTCAGAGCTTGCTCTTAGTGTTTAGAAGTTATCCACTTTTATTTCACCAATTATTTGTGTGAGTTGACTAATGCTGAGTGATACCACATGCATAGAAGAATAAGAGATGCTTATGGGAGATTCCTTCCTAATAATCCATAACCATTTCAGCTAGTAGAACTTCCAAATCTGCCCAAAAATGAAGAAGAAGAAGAGCCACACCCATTTGCTAATACATTTCCTCATTTAACTAATTCTTAAGTTTCCCTTGAAGATCAAAATCTAGTTGAAGAACCCTTTACTTTGGAACTTCATCAAGAAGACATGGCTAATGCAAATGGAAATAGGTCTAATAAGAAAAACCAACCAGCTTTTCCTTTTCCCATTGCTCAAAAAAATGAAGTAGACAACCTAAAAAATATCTCCGCTTCAGTCCTTCTTAAATTCTATGGGCTTGTCATAGAAGATCTTGATACATTCCTGTTTGATTTTGATATACTCTGCAGAAGCTATGACTATACCATTGATGCCCACAAGCTTAAGCTATTTCCTACCACTTTGAAAGAAGCTGCATTGAGATGGTTTATGAGCCTTGACATAGATACCATGGAGACATGGGAGGACAAGAAGACTGAGTTCCTTGAGAAATACAAAGATTATTGCAAGGGTAGTGATATGAGAGGAGGTGATATTTTTAGAAGGTAGCAAAAGGAAGATGAAAGTCCAGAGGATTTCATTTCAAGGTTTTTGTTTTGTTTACAAAAATCTCCACATCATACACTCAATGAAGACTCACAAAAGATGCTTTTCTTGAGAGGAATTAATGAAAGCTGCACTGATGCCTTGGACCTGATGGCATGAGGAGATTCTAGTTAGGTTCCTTGGGAGTATATTAAGAAGATATGCTAGAAATATTCTAGGGCAACCTCAAAGAAAGGGAGAGCTTACCAATCCTCTATGAGTAAGTCATCCACCAGTGGAGTTTCAAGGATGGAGATTACTCATTTTTTGGTAGATTTCAAGTAGGATATCATGAACAATCCAGCTACTCAGTTGGATACACTTCAGACCAAGAAAAAACATGAGGAGGGAAAGGCAATGTTGACAAAATATTTCCCTCATTGTAGATAAAATAAGGACTGCAAAAGCAAGATGGTAGCTAATATTGACATCGAGCGGATTCCACCTGAGTTCAAACCAATTCAGACCGAGGAAGACCAAGTCTACTTTGTTGCACATAAAAGGTCATGAGCTCCAAGACAAGGTATGCCACTAGATCCACTATCTTTTGCTAGGCCATATTTTAATTCCTATTCATCTAGTAACTAGTGGTAGCCCCCATGTCCATCCAACTATGGAGGATACCCACCACACTCTTGGGGTAACCCTTCAAATGCTTGGCCCAATTATCAAAATTCTTCACCTCAATGGCAACAACCTCAGGGGAATTGACAACAGTTTCAAAGACCTTGGCAACCACCTCTAGGAAACTGGAAACAAATATCTCAATGGAGAGGTGGACAACAATGGCCAAATCAGACAACCAGTTACATGCAACCACCTTCTCAACCCTAGAAACTTGCTATCATGATTCCCCCTACCAATCCCAACCAAAATATGCCTATACCCACTTAGTTACCAACTCAGCCCACACCTAACCCAAATAATAAACCACAATAGCAGCCTGTATACTCTGCAGATCCAAATCAATTTCTCGCATATGCTGTGAGTTTAAGTAACATACATTTGCGTTCATGAACTAATTTTCCAATTCCTTCCACACATATCATCACTGAGCTTCTTGTGGAAGAAGAAGAACCTCTGAATGTTTCCATTAATCTTGATGCACCTAAATTTTTTAAACCAGTTCCAGCCAAGCAAATGACACAAGAACCACCATTCCCCCAGAGATTGGAAGTTTCCAAACAAAAGGAAGAAAACGAGGACACCACTTTTGACATTCTAGACTAGATGAAGCATATATGTGTCTAGATACCCTTATTCCAGGCCATAAAAGATGTCCCTATATATGGTAAAGCAATCAAAGAAGCATGCCTCAAGAAGCCGAGCAAGAAAAATAAAGACCCAACTATAATTCATGTAGTGGGACAACTAGCTAAAATCATGCTTGGAAAAGTGACTATCCCCAAATACAATGATCTAGGTAGTCCTTTGGTTGAATTTATTATCAATGAGATACATATAAATAATGCTTTGATTGACTTGGGTGCAACAATAAATTTGATGACTAAGGACATCTTGCAGCAACTAAACATTGTGAGTATGAGATCCACTGCTACTATCCTACAACTTGTTGATAGTTCCACTATTAAGATTGATGGAATATTAGAGGATGGTTTGGTGATTCTAGATACTTGGGAGTATCTTGCGAGCTTCATGAATCTTTCTCCTAAAGCTACACTAGGTGGGTATCCTTTCATCCTTGGAAGACCATGGTTAGCAACAAAAAATGCTTATATTAGATGTTGGCCAGATGATGTGACCATTTTTGATGGTAAGAACACCAAAAATCTTATTCTTTATCCTCCTGCTCAGCCCTCCCATGGTGAGGATAATCCTATATGGCCACAAGTAGGCGAAGAGATCGAGGAAGCTAACACTGTGATGCAACTTATGATGTTAGGTAGAAGTCCATTCCTGCAACTTCAAGATGAAGATGAAGTGTTATCTAATAGAATTCAGAATCATTGTGAGATAGAGGAGGTTCCACCCTCTCATGCGTCTAGTTCTGTTGATCCTATGATGACACTTCTATCTACTCTACCTAATCTTCCCGCAACCACTATTTCTACAGACAGACTTCCTACAACCACTCTTCCTGCAACCACTCTTCTTACAAACAAAATTCCTGCAACAACAGGTATGCTCCACACAATTCTACCATATGAGCTCAAGGTACCATGTATTCATGAAACAATTATGATAGAGTTAACTACACAAGTATAGGTGTTCGAGGGAAAATGTTTGAATATTAACAACAAATTAGGAAAAAAACAACAACTATCATTGACAAATTTGTTGAGGGCCCACCAAAATGCATTTGCATGGGATTATCATGATATGAAAGGCCTAGACCCCAATATTTGCACCCATAGGATATATATCAAAGATGATTGTCAACCGGTCAGGAAACCACAAAGAAGAATCAACTCTGCATTGAGGGAGATTGTCAAAATAGAGTTACAAAAGTTGCTAGATGTAGGGTTTATCTATCATATCTCAGACAACTAGTGGGTGTCTCCATTGGTGATTATGCCCAAGAAGGGAGGAAAATGGTGAGTGTGTATTGATTATAGAGAACTCAATGCTACTACTAAGAAAGACCATTTTCCCTTGCCTTTTATTGATCAAGTGCTGGACTCAAATGTAGGAAAGTAGTACTTCTCTTTCCTTGATGGTTTTAGTAGCTACAATCAAATTCAAATTGAACTTGAGGACCAGGAGAAGACAACCTTCACATATCCATGGGGGACATATTCATATTCAATACTTACCTTTGGTTTATGCAACACACCTGCAACCTTTCAGAGAGCAATCATCAACATATTTTCAGACATCTCTCTTGACTGCATGGAAATCTATATGGATGATTTTACCACCTATGGTGCTGATTTTAATGAAGCATTGGAGAATCTCAGGAAAGTCTTATAGTGATGTGAAGACTAAAATCTCTCTTTAAATAGTGATAAGTGCTTCATGATGATGCAGGAAGGTGTAGTTCTTGGCCACCACATTTCCCACAAAGGAATTTAGGTAGATCTTGCAAAAATTGAGGTAATTACTAATTTTCCTACACCTGCAAAATAAAAGGATGTTAGGAGTTTCTTGGTACATGTAGGATATTATAGGAATTTCATCAAAGAATTTAGTAAAATAGCAACACCCTTGTATACTCTTTTAACCAAAGATGCAAAATTCTAGTGGACAAAGGACTGTGCCACAACATTTTCTGATTTGAAGACAACCTTGAATCATGCTCTTGTACTTAAGGGACCTAATTGGGAAATTATTTTTCACATCCATACTAATGCATCAAACTATGCTATAGGAGAAATCTTAGGACAAAAAGAAGGAGCTATTGAAAATGCCATTTATTTTGTCAGCAAAAACTTGCAAGGAGCTGAATTCAATTATACAGTAGCATAAAAAGAAAAGCTAGCAGTGATCTACGCCCTGAAAAAATTTAGGCACTACATAATAGGCTATCAAATATTTGTGCATATTCATCATGCAACCATCAAATATATCTTGAACAAATCCCCGATCTCAAGAAGGTTAACCAGATAGTTATTGTTGATGCAGGAATTTGACATAACCATTATGGACAAACCACAGAAGGCCAATGTTGTTGCAGATTTTATTTCAAGACTGACCACATCAGAAGACAATCAGGCCATAGATGAATCCTTTCCTGATGAGCATCTACTTTCTATTACTATGCACACACCCTAATATACTGACATAGCTAATTACCTTGTGATAGGGAGAGTTCCTCCTCACTTCTCTCCAAAAGAGAGAAGAGTGCTCATTGAAAAATATTTTCTTTTTATGTGGATTGTTGGATGCTTGTTTTATATTGGACCAAATCATGTTATGGGAAGATGCATGAGGGAAGATGAGACATTTGAAATTTTGCATTCATGTCATGATGAACCCTATGGAGGTCATTTTGCAGCCAAAAGAACAACAATGAAGATTTTGAACACATGATACTATTGGCATACACTCCACAAAGATGCAGGAAGATATACAAGGAAATGTGATAGGTGCCAATGAATGGGCCCGCCAACCAAATCAGATGAGATGTCACTCTACCCCCAAGTAGTAGTCACTTCCTTTGACAAGTGGGGATTAGATTTTGTGGGACCCATTAATCCCCATCAAATGGTAAGTCTTATATCTTGGTATGCATTGATTATATAACTAAATGGGTAGAAGTCAAGGCCATAAAACATGTAAGAGATAACAAAGTTGCATAATTTATTTATGAAGAAATTTTCACATGATATGGAGTGCCAAGAGAAATAGTAATTGATCAAGGAGCTTAGTTTACCTCAAAAATTGTCACATCACTAGTCAATGAATATAATATGACACATAAAGTCTACTCCTTATCATCCTTAGATCAATGGATAAGTTGAGGTGACCAATAGAGAGATTTCAGCCATCCTAACCAAAACAATGGCTATTCACAAAAAGGATTGGGCAAACAGATTATCAGAAGTAGTTTGGGCCTACAGAACCACCTGGAAAACTACTATAGGCTTCACTCCATTTGAGATAATATATGGGAAGACAACAATGATGCCTATTGAATTCAAGCATAAAACTCTTAGAATTGTAGTAGACTTAGGGATGAATATCTCTGAGGCACAAAAAGAAAGAATCATGTAGTTGAGTGATTTAGATGAGATGAGAAAGACAACCTTGAACCATACTGAAGTTGTGCAGAATCAAAGAATCAAATGGCATGAAAAATTTATCAAAGAGAAGAAATTTTAGCTAGTGACTAGGCATTGCTTTATGACTCGCTATATTAGGACAATGTAGGAAAATTGCAGACAAGGTGGCTAGGACCGTATGAAGTTGATGAGGTCTTTCCTAATGGATCTATTCAAATCAACACCATTGATATTGTTAGATTCAAATTACTAGTCAATGGTCATCATCTCAGATTGTATCACAAGCCAGCTTCCAAACGAGAGTTCCTGCAACAATTCAACGAACTTGTAGCACCCAAGCTTCTTGCAACTGAAGGCAGTGGACTTAGTGTCCCTCCTTCTGGCTAATTAAGGTATGTACTTGTCATAATAAAGAATTCTAATTTTGTAGAAGTCCATTTCTTCACCCAGTCACCCATCCATACCACCTTTCTCTCTCTTCCATCACTTCATTCCACCTCACATCATTCCACTTCATCATTATTGATTTCTTAATTTATTTCCTCAAAAGGTGAATGGTACTTTCTCCATGATATTTGTGGTGTATCCTCCACAAATTTAGGTATGTGCGCATTAATTTCTCTCTTAATTATATTATAGTGCATTTATTTAATCACTATACAATTATTATGGACGTTCACATAATTTTCATACCCCCTATCAAATCACTACTGCCATCTCGCATGTGTGGACACATGTCCATATTTAGGTTGGGGGGAAATGAAAGATGTAGGTACATTTCCCACAAGTCAATCCATGATTTGTCTGCATTAGTAAATCTAGGTGAGCTGATTTAAAATTTGTAATGAGGGACGTCTTGTATCTGTGATATGACACTAAATATCCTCACCTTTCCTTTTGATCATAACTCCTTTTATTACCTCATCTTTTCCATTATTGACCCTGTCATAATCTAGAATTAAAAGAGGTAAAAGTTAAAAAATGAAGAAGACAAATTTAGTTGACATTGGTGCAGGACAATTTCAGCTAACAAATGTTGGAGAAAGGAATTTGTTCTCAGATAGGAATTACAGGAAAATAATCTTGCAGAGTGACAATGATTACAGAAAATGGGAGGCAAACTAATTCAAAATGAGCCTTTGGCTCATGATACCTTATTGCAGGATGCACAGTGCTTTCCTGAATTTAGAAACTGTGGCTGGTTGGACTACTTCCTAAAGCTGGACAGTTTCAATGAAGGCATTGCACTTGAGTTCGCCCAAACATTTTTAGAGGGAAAAACTATAGTAAAAGGACTGGAGGTTTTGGCAATTGAGAAAATAATTACAGAAGTTACAGGGTTACCTTCTAATGATGAGCATTACCCTGTTTCTAGAGATGCCAGGTCTGTTAGAAACCCTAGATCAGACATGCAAACCTAAACACCTTCCACAAAAGAGAAAACATAAAAAAGCAGAGCTTTGCATGCAAATGTGCAAAATGATATATTCAGGAATTTAAAGATTACAATGAGATGATTTGCTTTATAAAAGAAAAGTATGAAACCCTAATGTTGACCTAAAAATAGCTCAACTAAATAAAGCTTACTTATTAATTAAGTAAACTAATTATTACCTAAGCAAAACCTAAGTAAAGTTATGCAAGTGTAACTAAATATTAATTACACTAACACCCCCCCATAAGTGCAACTTAGGGAGACTAGATAAGCATGCACCTAAAACTAAGATGAATGCAAGAAAGCATGAATGGGTCCCGACAACAAGGCCTGGTCAGGTACCCATGTACAAATGCAATAATGAGGTAGAGAAGGAAAACCCAGTGGGACAACCCCCCTACAATGAGATTACTGCTGCAAAGAAGCACTGGAAGAACACTATAGAGTAACACTGGAACCACAATCCGACAAGTAGGGAAAGATAATTATGTCTACAAGAAACCATATCAGAATCATAATTATGTGACAGCAGACCCGATGCCACGGAACACTTGAACACTCCAAATTGGAACAACCTTGGAATCCATAAAGCAATAGTAGATGATATGATGATGATAGAATCTGGAAGCCATGAATCTTGATGCCGATGTCAAACTAAGACTGAAACTCTTCCATGGGAAAAAGTACCATACAGACTCGGGAACAATAACCAAAAATTTAGTGGCCCTCAAATTGAGATGGATCCGATGCGGATCACTAACCATAGGCTCTCAATATAAAGTGTGAACCAAAATGAATCTAGTATGTGTCAAGCTAAGACAAAAATATGGCTAAAAGAAACTAAGAAACCAGATTACAACCCATGTGAGTTGCCATCAAAACATGATGAAGATTATTATGCAAGAAACCCCCCCGATGGAACTTTATATCAATTCATTTATTACAATCCCCAATGACTGCAAAAGGAGATAATTCCTAACATGCATAAAAAATAAAAATAAAAATAGACCTTAGATCTGTGTAGAGGACTGAACCAGCTTTCCAATGCCGCAAGAATGGCAAAAAAAGGATCACCGATTCAAAAGATATGCCCTCCGAAGTGAAAAACAGAACATCTAAGTTCAAGGACCTGAAAAATAAATCTGGAGAAAAATCAGAAAAAACTACCAACACCACTGGATTGGCACCAGAATTAGCTTTCCAATGGTATCTTGTTTGTGAAAAACGGACACCGTACGCAAAAGTTATGCTCGATTTTGTAAAAATGCTCCAGAATGGCCAATAAGGCCTGCAGCAGCCCAGGGGTCTAAAAAAAATTCGGCCCCTGGTCCTGCATGCGACCAGGGGCTGGCGGACAGGGGGCTGGGGTGGAGCCCCTGGTCACCCATACAACCACGGCGAATGCAGAGGAGCTGGTCGGGGGCTGGGCGCATAGCGCCCGGTCCCCCATAGGACCGCAGCCTATGCATTTGGAGGCTGCGGGGGCTGAAGTTTGATCGACGGTGGGAAGGGGCGGCGCCGCCCGGCTGAGCGGCTGGTGGGTGGCCGCCCGCCGACGGGGCTGACAGAACTACAGGAGCTGATGCGGATCTTGAAAAATGCTTTTATTTTTATTTTTTTTTGCATTTTTTTTTGAAATATGTGCCTCGAAAAGCGTGCTGGGGAGGTCGTACGACCTTCTTGGCAAATTTTTTTTGCCCTCTGGATCAACTTCGCCAAAATCGATGAAATGAAAGGAAATCTTAGGGTTTTTGGCCGTTGCGAACGCAATGGCGACCTCCGTTTCTGCTCAAAATGCTTCAAAAAAATGGTGACCTCCAGAGCTTGCAAAAAAATACCAAAACTGAAACCCTCACAGATCTGGCAAACGATGACCAAAATCTGCAAAATGAAAGCCAAACCTAACTTTTCCCAATGCTTTGAATCCAATGGTGAGGTCCGATCTGATCCAAAATGCTGCATAGATGAACTCAAGGCATGAAATCCTCGAGGAACCCCGAATGAAATCTGCAATGGTTTTCTCCAAAATTTGAGAAGGGGCTACATGTCAAGGCTCTGATACCATGTTAGAAACCCTAGATCAGACATGCAAACCTAAACACCTTCCACAGAAGAGAAAACATAAAAAAGAAGAGCTTTGCCTGCGAATGTGCAAAATGATATATTCAAGAATTTAAAGATTACAATGAGATGATTTGCTTTATAAAAGCAAAGTATGCAACCCTAATGTTGACCTAAAAACAACTCAACTAAATAAAGCTTACTTATTAATTAAGTAAACTAATTATTACCTAAGCAAAACCTAAGTAAAGTTATGCAAGTGTAATTAAATATTAATTACACTAACAAGGTCAACAAGGGCCATATTCACAATACAGGGTGACCCTCCAATTAGCATAAACAAGTAGGGTACCAAAAGAACCTCTATGCCCGATCCGTGGAAGTAGACAACCATCTACATTATCCGATACCTTAGTTGTGAAGGTCAATTATCAAACTTACATTCAGTGCATTTCAAAATTTTGAGTAACATGAGGCACAAAAGAAGGATGAATGTGCCAATGTCTTATACAACCTTCTCTTCATCATGGTGGCTGAAACATAGAAAGGTAGGGACAACTCTATCTCACATCATTGCCTTATTAAATTATTGGTTGAAAAATATTTGCATGATTTAGCACCCGAGATGACCTAGGAGGAGTTTGTAAATGTTAATCAATTTCGACCTGAGCAGCTGCAATCTAGGGCTTTACTTCAGACACACAAGTTTAGCAAGAGATTAAGAACTACTGAAGCCACCCCTGGTGCTTCAACCTCTAATGCTAGTATGAATCCTTCTGCAACAAAAGGGGCCATAGACATTAGCTCCTTTGAAACATGACACTCTAGAAAACAATTTTATTTATCAGAATTTGATGATGATATTCCACTTGAAACCCTAGTAAGAACTAGGGCACAAAAGAAGAAGGTAGAGACAAGAAAAGGAAAATCCAAAACACAGCCTATGGAAAGAGAGGAGTTGAGTCCTAAGAAGAGAAAGGATGGCACTATTCATCTTGCAGCCAAAGGAAAATGTGAAAGCCCTCTTAAAAAACCAAAACTAGTTGTTGATATGCCTTCATAGAAAAACCCTAAGCGTGAAAGGACATCACATGAGAGCACAAAAGCCTCAATGGGGAAGAAAAATGTAAAAGAAAAGGATGTATTCGAAGAGGCAACAAAAATGACCCTGATGGATCTTGTTGCCATTGCAAAGGAAGTTGAAATTCAAGAACATGAGAAAAATATGGAGTTCTTGTAGCAAGACCAAGAATTAGATCAGGACTTCCTGACTTCCTGCTACAACTACATGAACAAGAAGAAGAGGCCATGTAACAAGAAGTGGGAGAATAAATTGTACCTCCACAACCCAAGCTAGTAAGATAACCTGAATCTATGCAAATAGTGCTATATGGGGCACAACCATCAATAAAAACCCTGGTAGGAATTCATAATCCTCCTGAATTTTGAGTGCATACAACAATTTTAAATTTATGGAAATAAATATAAAAGCAAGAGGAAGAATAGAAAAAGGAGAAGCGAAGATTGGAAAAGGAAATTCAAGAGAGGGATGAAATTATTGAAGAAAATAATGAGGAGATTGCCTCTCTAAAAGAGAGGGTGGGCAACATTGCAACCCTGGTGCCACAGATCTTAGAATGTATAACCCCTCCAAGAGTTTATGCTCTGCACTTGAAGAAAAAATATCTCTTTTCAGTTGTCAAGACACATCTCAATTTTGAATCCCTCAATTGAGACCCCCACTGAATTTTTAAATGCTTATAGGATTGCCTCCCTTGAAATGAAGAAATTGTTATGTGAGTTTTATTTACATAATTTTGCTGTAACTCAAGACCAAAACTGGAACCTATTGCTGTATGTTGGAGATATCCAATTAAGAGAATTCATGTCTTGGGTGCAAAATGATATTAGCTAGGGAGAGAAATACAATGCTTATAGGAAGATGGAATCTGTTGGTTCTCAAAAACACTGGTTTGAACCATGAGAGGTTTCCAAGCTCTCACAATGCCTTTGGCCAACTGACAAGGCCAATTGATGAAATTGTACCTCCTACTCTTCAGGCTCTACAAAACCTAGGCAGGTGCACCTATCTGTATGTTACAGATTTAAGATGTATTTCCTGGTGAAACAATCTATCCACAATGGCAAAGGGAAGTGGACAAATGAGATTACTACAAATCCTCCTACTCCTACTGCACAAATGAAAGGTTTATTGAATAAGTTGTTTGATATAGATTTGTATCTCTGGGTTGTGGCAGATCAATGCCTTCTATCCACATGGGCAATGGAGTCAAAATGATATGTGTTTCCTCCTATTGGCTTAACTCTAGTTGTTAGGCACTCTAAAAATTCTATGGCTAGCATAAAAATTCACTGAGTCTATGACTTGCATAAACAGTGTTGGAATGTTCCTTTATCAGGTTCTTCTTTAACTATCCAAAAGAAATCTCAAAACCACTGTGATTTATCAAGAGAATTTAATTTTGACTTGTAGACACCAGTTTAATTAAATCACACAAAATGAGAATGCATTTTGATAAACCAGATATATACTTGATATGCTGATTTAAATGATTAAAAGATTCCAAGTTGGAGACAACCAAAAATAAAGAATATGAATTTTATTTATCACAACAACTGAACACCAAAAGAAATTTACCAGTTTAACATATTTTCCCCATTGACTCTGCTTCAAGAAAGTCTGTCATTATTTACATTCCAGTCCCTTCTTGGGAAAATTATAACTCCTACAGTCTAACTACTGCTTTTCTTTTTCTCCCCCCCTTGTCCTCCTATTTTTGCAAATATTTATACATTAAAAATCAAAGGTCACGACCCTTCAATTTTTTGGTTATGGCCGTTTACATTCCATGGCTGAAATTAAAACATTTAATTATATTGCCTTATTGGCAAATTAAATGTTTTTTACATAGCCTTGCTTTTGATTTTCTCACTTTATACCTTTTCTCACCTTTGATTTTAATTTTATCCGCTTATTTACTTTTATCTTCTTGTGGCCTTCTTTATTTATTTTACCATGCTACCGCAGGCTTTGACTTTTCTCCTATGGTATAGCAGTACCTGGCCCCACACTGATTGTCATGGATACCTCTGTTGCCTACCGCACTACCACGGTCTTCATTCTATCCCCTGGCGGTATAGCGGTGACCATCCTCAAACCGTCTGCCTTGCTGTCGGTTCAATCCACCGTGTTACCACCACGATTATCTCCACCGTTACTGCAATTTCCGTAGTCTATGTCTTTGCCAACGATGGTAATGCGGTGCCTATCTTTTCCGCTGACTTCACCGCTTACTGTGCTACCACACTCACTGGTCTGACCCCCAGCGGTACCGCGGTAACTGCTTTATAGACCGCCATCCTTTCACGCTTTGCTGACTGCCGATTGCTAATGGTTTACCGCTCTACTATGGTCAATGAATTGACCACACGTGGTAGCACGGTAAACACTTCATGCCTGCTCCCTTAGCCACTATTGCCATACCGTGAGCCCATTGTGGGAGGCCATGGTAAGGCGGTAAAGACCATGAATATAGACACAGTAGAAATATATGAGTCATATTGGCTTTTTTTATGGCGGTAAAGGTATTTGAATATTAAGGATGGAAAAATGAAATTTGAAAATGTTAGGTTCAAATGAGAATAAAACCTTAGGAATTTTATGGATTTTTATGGAAATTTGTGGGAAAAACTTAGGGTTTTAGATGGAAATTTTGGGTTCTAACAGTGGCTCCTGTTCGGGATGAGTGATTTTGCAAATCATTGCAAAAATCCAGAATATCTGTGGTAGAGTAGACCAAGCCAAAGATTGGAAAAATGAAAGCCATGGAAGATGAGGGAATGAAAAGATGGAGCAAATGGAGAATGGAAAAACCCTAAACTACTGTGCATGGAAGATAATTTTTTAAAGAGGCATTGCTAAGAATTATCCATGCATTCGCAATCCTTAATCCTCTATACCTACTTTGGTTCAAGAAATCAAACCACAAGGAATGGCCCCAGGCCACCCCAAAAGAAAAACCTCCACTTTCCTCTATCATAGAGTTTGTTCTCATTAGAGCTCATCAGGTTTCATTTGAAATTATCCATTCCATCTGGCCTGCAACATGTACTGCCATTGAAAACCTTCAAGAAATCATTGTGTTCAATCTATTTGATATTCATTTCGTCACTCTGCATTTCATCATTCTCAGTATCATATAAAAAATAATTATCACCCTCAGCATACAAAATGTATCCACATTCAACAAAACAATCATAGGCATGCTCACTGTCATAAGTTGTTGAATGTGCCTACAACTGCATTGGGACCTAAAAATCTGAACATTCCTTATGGTAACCAAAAAATTCTATCCTATCAAGATCTTTTGAAATAATCAAATCAAAATTACTTCCCATTTCTCTTTACCACTAGTTGGCATTAACACAGACCTCTGATCCATACAATCATCCTCATACATAATTGACTCAACAAATGCTGGACACTCATCATCAATGATATGCAAACCAGTATCCTCTTCTTGTAGGCAAAAATTATTTAAATCACATACCTCCTTTTGGACACAAACAAAATTTTGATTAGCTTCAAATAAATCCTCATCACTGTGATAGATGCACATGAGATCACATGAATTATTACCCTCACTGTCAAAACAAATGTAGGTTGGAGTCAAAACTTTGGACTCATCTTTAAGTGCACACTTCTGGTATTCAAGATTTAACAAATTTGAAACTTGCTCACTGTTGAGTGAACATGTTTCAACTAGATCTCCTGCTATTTCTCCAACTTCCTTATCTCCATATGAACTACAACAATCATCCTTTTGTAGATAAACATCCACCATTTCATCTTCACAATTTGAGTATTCACAAAATCCCTCATAACACACATTGTCACAATCTGATATGTAGGAGATATCTTCTATATCTTCGTCCTCCTCATGCAAGATTTCTGCCATGAATTTTTTCTTATCATCAATTGTGCCAGCATGGTGTTGGTCTGAGAATGAGGGCTCAATTTGCTCATTTTTGCTTGCTTTGTCACCAACATATTCATTATGAAGTGTATCTTCAAGAACATCTTCATCATTGTAGTCCTCATCCAATACGTATGATTGATCACTCATATCATCATCATCTTCTTCTTCCTCACGTAGATTGTCATCATTTTCACTTGCATATGTATCCTCTATTGGTTGCATTATTTGATCATTCATGATATCACTATTAGATTCATTGTTGACAGTGTCCACATACCCTGTTTCAAGCATGGAATCGATAAATTTATTTACTAGATTAAAGGCACGTTGTTTTGATGACTCTGACCAATAAGTTGATTCAGGATCCCATGCAATTACAAATTGTGCAACAAATATGGGCCTTGTAGGCCTATAATAAGGAGATAATTGCATACAAATGTCTATCATCCTGTTGTATAAAGAACTCCTAGATTCTCCCTTATACTTCCTTATGTCAAAAAATTCATTTAAGAGGTCTTGACCTCCCTTTTGATTATGTAAACGCTCATCACCTCTGTCCTCATACTGGCTCAGGAATATTTATTTCAGATCCTCCCATGAAGATATACTTTGCATAGGTAAACTTATAAACCATTCTCTTGCACTATCCCTCAAAGATCTTGAAAAAAATTTCATAATGACATCCTCTGGATGAATATGAAAGTTGACAATGAAATTCCAAAATTGCTTCACATGCTCACAAGATAATTCATCCCATTCTCCATGAAATCTAGGGATATGCATTAGTAATTCCGTCAGTTCACAGGGATAAGGATTTGGGTAGCCTTGGACATTACTATAGTTAAATGGTTTATCAATAGCTGAGACAAAGTTTGGAGGGCCATATGGGTTTAAATAGATCATTGATCTTTTTTCAGGAAATGGAAGATGATTCATTTGAGGTAATGGCTATGGTGTATAAGTGTTATGCTGTGAATAGCACATATTACCTTCATTGTCGAATTCAATTCCCTCTTGCAACATTTGTTTTTTCAATTGTAGGTTTTTTTGTTCCTAGTATAACACTTGTTGTTTCATTTCTTCTAATTTTTTCTTTGTTCGGTGTCTTCTTTGTTCTTCTGCCATCTTGACAAAAGGTTACTGCTCCACAATATCTATGCATTATATAATCAAATCAAAATAGAGTCACCACCTACTTTTCAGAAAGTAGGAAAATGAAATAGATTATGATATTGCTTTGGTTTGCCCCCAGTGGAATCTCCAAACAAAATGTGAAATCTTTTTTGACTCTATAAATGGAAAGGCTGAAAACTTTATGGAATTTTTCCCCAACAGAGTCGCCAATTTGTTGGTTCTCAAAAACACTGGTTTGAACCACGAGAGGTTGCCAAGCTCTCACAATGCCTTTGGCCAACTGACAAGGCCAATTGATGCAATTTTACCTTCTACTCTTTAGGCTCTACAAAACCTAGGCGGGCGCACCTATCTGTATGTTGTAGATTTAAGATGTATTTCCTGGTGAAACAATCTATCCATAATGGCAAAGGGAAGTGGACAGATGAGATTACTACAAATCCTCCTACTCCTATTGCACAAATGAAAGGTTTTTTGAATAAGTTGTTTGATATGGATTTGTATCTCTAGGTTGTGGCAGATTAGTGCCTTCTATCCACATGGGCAATGGAGTCAAAATGATATGTGTTTCCTCCTATTGGCTTAACTCTAGTTGTTAGGCACTCTGAAAATTCTATGGCTGGTATAAAAATTCACTAAATCTATGACTTGCATAAATAGTGCTGGAATGTTCCTTTATCAGGATCTTCTTTAAATATCCAAAATAAATCTCAAGACCACTGTGATTTATCAAGAGAATTTAATTCTGACTTGCAGACACCAGTTTAATTAAATCACACAAAATGAGAATGCATTTTGATAAACCAGATATATACTTGATATGCTGATTTAAATGATTAAAAGATTCCAAGTTGGAGACAACCAAAATTAAAGAATATGAATTTTATTTATCACAACAACTGAACACCAAAGAAATTTACCAGTTTATCATATTTTCCCCATTGACTCTGCTTCAAGAAAGTCTATCATTATTTACATTCCAGTCCCTTCTCGGGAAAATTCTAACTCCTACAGTCTAACTACTATTTTTCTTTCTCTCCCCCCCTTGTCCTCCTATTTTTGCAAATATTTATACATTAAAAATCAAAGGTCACGACCCTTCAATTTTTTGGTTATGGCCGTTTACATTCCATGGCTGAAATTAAAACATTTAATTATATTGCCTTATCGGCAAATTCAATGTTTTTTACATAGCCTCGCTTTTGATTTTCTCACTTTATACCTTTTCCTGCCTTTGATTTTAATTTTATCCGCTTATTTACATTTATCTTCCAGTGGCCTTCTTTATTTCTTTTACCGTGCTATTGCGGTCTTCGTTCTACCCCCTGGCGATATAGCGGTGACCATCCTCAAACCGTCTGCCTCACTGTCGGTTCAATCCACCGTGTTACCGCCACGGTTGTCTCCACCGTTACCGCAATCATCGTGGTCCATGTCTTTGTCGACGACGGTAACACGGTGCATATATTTGCTGCCGACTTCACCGCTTACCACGCTATTGCGATCGCTGGTCTGACCCCAGCGGTACCGCGGTAACCACTTTATAGACTGCCATCCTTTCACCCTTTGTTGACCGTCGACTGCTAATGGTTTACTGCACTACTACAGTCAATGAATTGACCACGTACGGTAGCATGGTAAACACTTCATGCCTGCTCCCTTAGCTGCTACCGCCATACCGCAAGCCCATTGTGGGAGGCCACGTTAAGGCGGTAAAGACCATGAATATAGACATATTAGAAATATATGAGTCATATTAGCTTTTTTATATGGTAGTAAAGGTATTTGAATATTAAGGATGGAAAAATGAAATTTGAAAATGTTAGGTTCAAATGAGAATAAAACCTTAGGAATTTTATGGATTTTTATGGAAATTTGTGGGAAAACCTTAGGGTTTTAGATGGAAATTTTGGGTTCTAACATAATCCAATATCCCTTTGGCCATTAGAGCAGAATCAAGAAACCACAAGGATATTTATAGAGATTGGAACAAAATGATTTTTAGGCCTAGTTATGGTAACATGATTATGCCTTGGATTGAGGCAGTTTATAGTGAATATGACGTAAAGACAACAACAAAAGAGAAAACCATGAAAGGATATCTATCACAGAGATGGAACACTTTGACTGATGAGCTGAAATAGGTTGAACCTCATTCCATCCAGAACTATCATGCAACAATAAAGAGGATTGAAAGGTATATTCAGCTTGGGAGAGCTAAGGGCCGAGAGTGGCTTCCCTTGACTTTTCAGCCACCTATCCTCTTATGGCCTATTCCAAATTTCAGATTCTACCATTATGACATTGCTGGAGAAAGGAAAAGATGAAAAAGACTTGACAAAATGAGAGGATTCTACTGGAACCCTGACTCACACTCAACAAACATTGATATTGGACAACTATCAGTTGCAAATTTCAAAGCTTTGACCAGGCAAAAAATAGCTCTTCCTCTACTGGAGGACCAACAAAATGTTAAGTTAGGGGGAGTGATGAGCCTATTTTTTAGTCTTAATCTGGGTAGAATCCATAGTTTATTTGCTAAATTTGACATGGAATTCTATATTAAATGTTGATATTTCTATAATGTTTCCCTCAAACCATAGACATTGGTTTTAATTCCATTTATGTCAGTTTTAATGACATTAGCTATTATGTGGACTATCTATATTGATTTTTCATGTGGTTGATGAATGTTCTTTAAGGTGGTTATAGATGTGCAATTATTATGCGTACTAATATTGCCATGCAGACACACTTGAGGATACTAATTTAAGGAATGCAGTCACCAAATGGACATGCAGAGGAATTGTTCGACGGTCAACTAAAGGATGACGATGAAGATTGCCCATGTTAGCCATGTGTAGCCACCTTGTAATGATCTTTCATGATGTTGAGCAGTCGCAGGTGTTACTACGGTGTTGAGTCTACATTTGGACTTGCATGTCTAACTAGATTCCTTGCATGTGTAGCCGCCCTCCATTCTTTTCTCTGCTTTCCCAAAATGGCATCCTCCCAGTTAGTGGGAGTTGACTACCCTATTTAGGTGGTAGTATAAATAAGGTTCAAATTATCCTTCTTTGGGGGTTCGAGAGTTTGAAGGTTACCGAGTTGTTGATTATTGATGTTGTATCTAATAGTTTACTAAGCATTTCGAGACATGCTACTCTTTTGTAATTGAATTTTTGAATGAATAAGATGAAGTTCTGAGTTAGGCATTACATAGTTTTTAGAGGATACTCATCTAGGGGGTCCACTTGGTGAGTAATTTGTCCTTTAGTTTAGTTAGATTAGTTTTTAGTTTCCGTTTAGTACTTAGTTCAAAATCTGGCACTGATTGTTCTTGCAACCATTAGAATTTCATTCTATGACTATTCCTCCAACCAAAGCAGACAAAGTAGTTCCTTGTTTGTTGTTTAGATTTTCATTTCTGTCATGTATGTTCAACTTAGTTTAATTTTTGAGTGATGCAATATTTTCTTTGTTCCTTTTCATGCAATTTACTTTAAGTATTGAATCTTTCTTAGCTATAGAATGAAGATGATTACTTTGAAGTTCCTAGTGCACATACTGTGCTGACCCATTTCAAGTTCACATCCTTGGGTTGATAATTTAAATGTACCTTCATGATGGTTAAAATGGCTATTCAGATTAGATGGCCAATATCTGAATCATGACTGTAAAGGCTTAGTTATTAAGATCATTGTAGGAGGCCGACAATAGTGACTACTGAGGTATCTTTGGGAGCTTTGCTAGCACAAGAAGACTCTATAGGAAAAAAAGGGCCATCTACTACATCAACAAAGCACTGAATGGCGATGAAATTAACTATACATTTATTGAAAAATCTTGTTTGGAAGTGGTGTTTTCTACTCAACAATTGTGACACTATATGTTAACACACACCATCAAAATCATAGCCAAGATAGATCCATTAAAATATCTACTCAAAAAATCCACTGTAATAGGAAGATTAGAAAAGTGGGTGATGGTATTGAGTGAGTTTGACATTCAATATGTAGATAAAAGAGAAATCAAGGGCTAATTAGTAGTAGATTAGTTCGTTGAAGCACTATCGCAAGATGACCATCCTATGCACATTGAATTCTCAAATGCAAATGTCCTCACAATGACAACACAACATTGGATATCATACTTTGATGGGTCTTACACTCAACATGGATCAGATGTTGGAATCCTATTTGTCACTCCTCAAGGACACACTATCCAAAATTTTTATAGGTTGATGTTCCCTTGCATAAACAACATGGTTGAATATGAAGCATTAATCATCGGTATCAAGGTAGCAGTGGAATGGAAAATAATAGAATTACAAGTTTATGGAGACTCACAATTAGTCATCAATCAGGTTAATGATGACTATCAAACAAAAGATGACAAGCTGATGCCATACAAGAGAATGATAGATGACTTCAAGAAATACTTTATTGAGATCAAGTTTGAAAAAATTCCAAGAGTGGAAAACAAAGTTACAGATGCCATGGCAACCATTTATTCTCTTTTACAAATACCAAAAAAATGAAGTCGTTATGAATTCACGGTGGAACAATTATTTACTCCCGTATATGACAATCTTGAATCCCAAGTTGTGTACCATATAGTTGATGCTGATTCTTCAATCTATGGGAAGATATATACCTATTTGAGAGACAATACCCTTCCACCTAATCTATATTGGAACCAAAAATGTAAATTTATCCATCAAGCAGCTAGATACACCCTAATAGCTCATACACTTTATCGATGAGGTCTCGATGGTGCTCTCCTTCAATGTATTAAACATGATGAATATGAAACTGCTTTATGAGAAGTTCATGAAGGTATTTATGGTACTCATTCAAGTGGTTTTACTCTAGCTAAGAAACTCCTATGCTTGGGATATTATTGGCCAAACATGGAGAAATAATCTTTTCAATTTGTTAAGAAGTGCAAGAAGTGTCAAGTTCATGGAAATCTCATACATGCATCGACGCAGGAGCTAAAATCATTCAAATTGACCTAGCCTTTATGTCAATGGGGACTTGATCTTGTGGGTAAGATTCAACCATCTTCCTCTAATGGACATAAATTCATAATCACAACCACTGAGTATTTCACAAAGTGGATTGAAGCTATTCCATTTACCATAATCACTGGTAAACAAATTGCCTCCTTCATCGTGAACTACATTGTCTGTCAGGATGGTATCCCTAGCTCCATTTTCACTAACAATGGTACACCCTTCAAAAACTAGGATTTCTAAAAACTTCATGAAAAATTCCATATCCAACAATGATTTTCCACACCCTATTACCCTCAAGAGAATGGCCAAGTAGAAGCCTCAAATAAGATCATTTTGAAAATCCTGAAGAAAACTATCAATGATGCTGAACGTGACTAGCATGTCCAACTAAGCCTTGCCTTGTGGGCATACCGTACTTGCATACACACCCCTATAGGAGACACACCATATTCCCTTGTGTATGGATCATAAGCCATCTTACCCATTGACGTTGAGCTACCTTCACTCTGGGTATCATTGAAAGGAATCATTTTAGAGGAAGACTATTGAGTGTCCAGGCTACAAGAGTTGGAATTGTTAGATGAATGTTGTCAACATGCTATTGATCATCTGAAAGCTTATCAAAAAATAATGTTAAGGAGCTATGATGACGAAGAAAATTTTAGGTTGATGACTTGGTACTAAAAGAGAATCCTCACAATCAACAAGATTGGAAAAAAAGGGAAAATTTGAACCTAATTGGCTAGGTCTTTTTGTCATTGTATCAGTATATGGATTTGGAGCATATTAGTTATCTACACCCAAAGCGGACCTGTTTGAAGAACCTATCAACAACATTCATCTCAAGAAGTTTTATACATAACTCATCTAGTGCATGGTTTGAAAAGTGAAAAAATCCAAAAAAAGTAAAAAAGAAGAAAAATCCAAAAAAAAGTAAAAAAGCGGAAAAATCCAAAAAAAGTAGATAAGTAGAAAAATCCAAAAAGTAAAAAGGAAAAAAAATCTAAAAATAAAAAAAGTAAAAAATTAGAAAAATCCCAAAAGCAAAAAAGTAAAAAAATCCAAAAAAAGTAAAAAAGAGAAAAAGTCAAAAAATAAATAAAATTAAAAAAGTGCAATAAAAACAAGTAGTGAAAACCTTACAGTAGGCATTATTTGTGATAGATTGGATTTTCCATCTATTGGAATGTGTGTCAATCGTCCCCTTTTTTCCATCATTATGCTTTTCCATCATAAGAACCTCATGTACATATCCAAGCGTTGCGGTCGTGTCTCACCCTGACTTGGTGATCATTATGCGCATTCACAATAATTGGTTGTCTCACTGGGGGAAAATCCTGAACTCACTGGGGGTAATCTACTTTGAGCTTAAAACAACAGACACACAATAGTTAGACAACATAGCTAATATAACGATCATAGTGACACAACATTTGAACATTGATCACATTTTTTTAGAAAGCCAACCATCCAAATCAACAACAAGATCGGTAAAGAAAATCTCACTAGATGATATTATTCTGAATCACGGTTTAATCACTTTAGCATAAATTTTCAATTGTTGTATCTTTATTTTTGTTATCATTTCTTTGGAGCAACTCAAGGATATCATGGACTAGAGAAACCATGATGGAGTATGATATTTTTTCTTTGTCTATTATTTGTGATTTGATCATTACTACTATGGAAAGTTTTCATAGGACGTGATCTACAAAGTATCATTAATCACATTCTGATTTGCATAGGAAAAGGATTAACTCTTTTCTATTTTATGCAAGCAATACTTAGGTAATCTCGGTTCAATTATAACTAGATTCTTGTATTACCTTGCTATATCAAAAATCCATGGAAGTTGTACTCAGTTCATCATGGTTTAATCATACCATCGGTGTTTGTACTAACTTTCAACATATCAAAATCTCAATGATGATAACAAGCACAACAAATCAACTGACAAGATGAAAACATTGCATAACTAGATTTGCATGGTTAAGATTAGATTGCATTCATATTAGTTTTTGCATGTGCATTTTAGGTTTTCCAAGGCTAACAAATTTCAAAATGATTTTATCTCTCATTAAAGGATTGAGTACATTTGACATAAGCAAAACAAAAGATCATTCACATTTAGTTTCATAATCATTATCATATCATACATGCATTAGAAAGTATTATCATAAACCATTGATCCATGCATTAGATCATATATTTGCATTAGAAAAATACAAAAATAAAGTGCATCACATCTTATCTGCATATCATAAAGCATCATCCCTAAATCCATATAGAATCATAATCCATACATCATCATTTCATCATTGCATCTATACACAACAATGGTATAATCATATACACATTGCATAACATGTAGAATGGAAATCAAATGCATTCATCATAAGCATCCATCATAAAAGCATGTAGACAACACATAGATCAATAGTCTTCGCTACATCTCATATAGTCTCAAAATAATCAATGTCAAGTGTACAATGATATCACAAAATGTAGAGATATACATCAACGCAATGATAGGAAGTCATGAAGTCCTTGACTAAACAAGTGAATACATCAAGTATCAAGATGTCAAATGTGAGTACAAAGCTATGTGCTGCTTGCCCTAGACACTGTAGGCCTCACTATGCCTACTATTGCACCACTAGATGGACATGTATCTAGATCTCTGAGAAGTGGTCCAGTCACACCCTTGCTCATAGTCCATGATTGACTCCAACCTAACCTAGCATTGATAGGATGAGCATAACTAGGGACACACCGCTTTGTAGGAAGCACCTGACAATAATGTGATCTATAGTACTCTCCCTCTCGAGCTGAATGTTAAACCTCTCTGAGCATATCCCTTACAATAGTCCCCTCAAAAAATCTCTGCAATCTATCAGCTAGGGCCTTTACATGCTCACATCTCTGTCTCATGACAAATCTCTTTTCTATTAGAGAGGAAATCTACTCATGTGCCTATGCTAGTTTTCCTTGTAGGCTCTCCACCTGTGACTGTAAATAATCAATCTATGCCTGCTGCTGATAAGAAGACACACAAATTTGAATCTGGGATGGTCCTGCCTATTGCTGTCCTGAGGGAACCATAGATCTCCTCCTCTAGGGTAATTTGAATTCTAGTATCTCTCTTCCACCTACGTCCCCTTCATCACCCCCATCCCCATCATCCCCTCTATCCCCACCATCTCCCTCCTCTATCTCGGTGTTGGTTGTGATACTCTCTCATCACCATCAAATTCCAATACTGGCTCATCAGGATTGGATATCCTCAGAATGACATGTGCGAAAAAATTCTCAACATACTCATCTATCATCACATCAATCGTGATCTCCGAACAGTAATCCCATACTTGTTCCTGCAATCCAAAATACTCCTCACAAATTGCATCATAAGATATGTGTTGGAAACACATGGGTAGAAAACTAAGAGGGGGGGTGAATCAGTTGTTACAAAATTTCAAAACATAATAAGCTTATTATACTTTAATCTCAGATCTAATTAACAAAAATGAAAGCATGAATCAACAACGCATAAAAAACACACATAACACCAAGATTTTTTGCGTGGAAACCCTGTTAGGGGAAAAACCATGGCAGCGGTTAACCCACAAGTTATACCCTGTTAAAAGTATAAGAAAAATGAATAAGGAATGCACATGCATTCAGTTTCAATGCCTAAAGCTCACTGCTCAAAGGAAGACTCACTATCTTACATAAATTTTTTAGATTAAATCCATTTGAAGAATTTGAATTGAGAAAGTAGCATCTACAAATGCTTGAGTAAAGTTTCGACTAAACACATGAACACTTCTTCACTGTTCTTCACACTTTGCTCTTCTTTCAAATGATTTAAACCTTATTTGAACATAACACTCACACACTTCACATTTCTCTTCCTTGAATCCTTTGAAAATGAAGAAACAATCACCTATATATATCTACAACAAGAAACTACATTGCTTCATGTCGGCTACAATAAAATAATAGAATGAATGAAAACTGTCGGCCTAAAACAATAAATATTATCAATGCGCATCAACCAAGGTCAGACACAACATAGTAGAGACCCAAAACAATGTCCTCGAACACAAAACACCTTCAATTATTCTTCCTTTAAGATCCACAATATGCTACAATCACTCTATCGGCCATGAACATAAAAAACATGAACATGCAAGAGAAAATCTTGGATTGTGAGCACAATGATATATGAAAACATGCAACATAGATATAACATGATCTAGAAACATCCACAAACACTTTAAGAACATATGCAACACTTTATATTACCATAAACACATTATCTTATTCCATGAACACAATTTCCAGTAATATAATAATAGTTGGAATACAAAACCTTATAACTTGCTCAAATCTTCATGCACACCTTTGAAAATTACAGAGTAGAAACTACATACATCTACAAAAAAACATTTTAATACAAAAATTCTCACCATTAACATATTGAACTTTCCAACACACTGATCTTCACTTCTTCACAAATAACATGTAACATATTTTATTATGATTTTCTCAATATCCTTGACATATATAGTCTTAAAGACATTAATGCTAATATTATTGACATCAATGACAACCACATATCAACAATACAACCACCAAATCCAACAATCTCCCCCTTTGGCATTGATGGGAACACATGATGTGAAAAATACCATCAACACAACTAACTCTTTTCCAACAATCTCCCCCTTAGATATTTCTCTTTTCTCCCTTAGTTCTTTCAAGGTTTTTCACATTACTCTTCTACCCCTTTGACATTAATGGAAAAGGTACACAAGCTCTGAAACACATATCTGAATCATCTGACTACTCCCCCTGAGTAGCAACCACCACAACACCAATCCGGATCAAGATATGACTATGAATGCATAGACTGATCCAAAGACTATGCATCTTAGTTCTGATTAGGAGGGGTAATAACCCATAACTTCCCTCTGAGATACTTAAAAGTATCCTTGGGAAAAGGCTTAGTAAATATGTCTGCAATCCATTCCTTAGTAGGCACATACTCCAGTCTGACTTCCTTATCACTCACTTTGTCTCTCAAAAAGTGGTACTTGATAGATATATGCTTGGTATTTGAATGCAACATCAGATTCTTAGAAATGTTTATAGCACTTGAATTATCATAGAATATGGCAATAGGTTCATCATACACAACTCTGATATCTTTCAACATTTGCTTCATCCATAATACTTAAGTACAATTTTTAGCAACAACAATGTATTTTGCCTCTGTAGTAGACAAATAAATAACATTCTACTTTTTGCTTAACCATGAAATTAGCTTCTTCCCCAAGAAAAATGCACCACCACTAGTACTTTTCCTATCATTCACATCTCCTTTCCAATCAACATCAGTAAAGGAACTTAAAGTAAGATCATCATCTTTAGGATACCATAGGCCAAAATCAACTATTCCTTTCAAGTATCAAAAAATCCTCTTCACAATAGTCACATGAGATTCCTTAGGATTGGCTTGAAATCTAGCAACAATGCAAACAACATTCATAATGTCTGGTCTAGTTTGAGTCAAATAAATCAATCCACCAATCATTGATCTGTATCTAGTCTGATTTTCCTTTGGAGAATCATCATCTTGTGTCAAATTTCATCTAGTCACCATGGGTGTACCAACTGGCTTTGAGTCTTCCATACCAAATTTCTTTAGCATTTCCTTCACATACTTGGACTAAGATATAAATATTCCTTTATCTAACTGATTAATTTTCAATCCCAAAAAGAATTTTAGTTCTCCAATTATTGAAATCTCAAACTCATTCTGCATCTCATTAGAAAATTTCATGCACAAACTATCATCTCCAAAAATAATATCATCAACAAAGACTTCCACAAAGAATTCTTTATCTTCACCAATATTAAAATATAGATTACTATCAACAGTACCTTTGTTAAATCCAAGCTTCAACAAGTACTTGTCTAATCTAGCATACCAAGATCTAGGGGCTTGTTTGAGTCCATACAATTATTTCTTCAACCGACAAACCGTATATAACTGATCAGTCAATTAAAATCCATCAAGTTTCTTAATATACACCTCTTCTTCTAATTCACCATTTAGAAATATTGACTTGACATCCATCTGATAAACTTTGTAGTTCTTGTAAGCAACATAAGTAATAAATAGTCTCATAGCTTCAATTCTAGCAACAAGAGAAAATTTTTCTTCAAAGTCAATTCATTCCATCTCAGAGTATCCTTTACATACTAGTCTTTCTTTTTTTTCTGATAGCTTCACCTTATTCATTCAGTTTGTTTCTAAAGACCCATTTGGTTCCAATTACATTTTTGTCTTTAGGTCTAGGAATAAGAATCCATGTATTATTCTTCTTAATTTTTTGTAGTTTTTCTTTCATGGCTTCAATCCAATGTTCATCTTTGCATGCTTCATTGAAATTACTTGGCCTAGTCTTTGAAATTAAATAATATTCTTCTGTAATTCTTCTCCTAGTATGGACACCTTTGTTCTTATCTCCTACAATCTAATTTTTTGAATGATTTAATCTCACATACCTTGGAGTCTTAGAGTGTTCTTGAATTTTAGGATCTTGTGATATCTCTTTTGTGCTTTCATTAGTCTCTCCTTCTTATTGATCTTCTTGATTCACCAAAATGATCTGAACTAGATTTGAAGTCTGGCTCTTGTTTGTACTATCATTCTGATCATCAGAATCATATCCATAGGTTATGGAGGGTTTAGTAATGTCTTCATCAACCTTAAAATTTTCACATTCAACCATTTTATTCAATCTCTTGTTGTAAGACCGGTAAGCCTTACTCTTAGTAGAATAACCAAGAAATATTCCTTCATCACTTCTAGCATCAAAATTTCCTATATCTTCATCTCTTTTGATATAGAATTTTCTCCCAAATATTTTGAAATATTTGATAGTAGGCTTATGAACAAACCATATCTCAAAATAAGTCTTACTAGTATTACCTTTGATTTGTACCCGATTGAGGATATAAAAAATAGTAATCATAGCTTCTCTCCAATAGAAATGAGGGACATTTCCTTCCTACATCATAGTTCTAACAACATCTTGAACTGTCATGTTCTTCCTTTCCACAACTCCATTTTGTTGAGGGGTCTGCGGTGCAAATAGTTGTCTCTTTATCCCATGTTCTTCACAAAAAGAATTAAACTCACCAGAAGTGAATTCACCACCTCTATTTGATCTCAAAAATTTAATCTTCAGACCTGTCTCTATCTCAACCATAGCCTTAAAGATATCAAACTTATCTAGAGCTTCAAATTTATCCCTTAAGAAATTAACCCACATCATCCTAGAGTAATCATGAATAAGTAACATGAAATACCTGTAACCTTGTAGACTTCTGATTCTAGCAAGACCACACAAGTTAGTATGCAGAAGCTTCAACAATTCATTTGAACAATGCTATTTTCTATGAAATGAAATTCTAGTTTTCTTTCCTAACTGAAATTCCTTGCATATAAAATTAGTAGGCTTTACCAACTTAGGAAAATCTCTCACAACCTGTGAGGAACTTATCTTGATAATATTGTCAAAGTTTACATTACACATTCTTCTATGCCACAAACAACTCTTATCAACTTGAGCAATCAAACAACTTTTACTAGAAACATTCAAATGAAAGATGTTACCTTTTTTTTTTGTACCAAAAGAAATCACATTTCTAGAACTTCCCAATATGCCACACTTTCCATCCTTGAATTGAATATTGTATCCCTCATCAACCATCTGTCCAACACTCAAAATATTATGCTTCAGACCTTCAACATAAAGAACATCATCAATATTATGATTACCATCAAAAGAAATACATCCTCTGCCATGGATTATACCACCATTGTTATCACCAAATATTATAACACCACCATCATACTTTTCCAGACTTACAAATTTTATTTTATCACCTGTCATATGATGTGAACATCCATTGCCAGTTACCCATTCATCTTTTTCTTCAACTCGAGCAACTAGGGATTTCTCCACTTTTGTATAACTAGCAAATTCAATAGACACATTATTATTTTCCTTGCTAACAATAAACACAAACTCATATTCAATTGCATTCCCTTTTTTAGATTCATCATATGTCACACCTTCATTAGTAGCATAATAAAACTTCTTTTGAAATTTAGGCTTGTAAGGTCTTGGCTTAGGAACTCTTTCTGAACACCTTGATGCAAAATGACCTATCTTATTGCAAGAAAAACATTTTATAGGCAACTTTTCTTTATACTTACCTTCTCCTCTGGCTTCCCTTTTGAAAATAAGTGCTTCAAGATCATTCATTTATCTTTCTTATTCTTCAATTTGTCTCATTCCTTCCTCATACATGAATACCTTTCTAGAGGAACTTTCACCCGGATTATATCTCTATTTATCTCTCCTGAAAGTAGTAGCTTTAAATGCAGATTTTGTCTTAGGAAGGGCATCATCGAATTCACTCAACTCAAAAGTAGTAATTTTTCCAACCAACATATCTCTGGTTACATTTACCACAATTTGAAGCTCTTCAATAGTTGTATCTTTAATTTTGTATGCAACAGGTACAAATATAAGTACTTTAGAAACAATCTCTGATTCATCTAACTGTCCACCAACACATCTGATGCCACACACAAGTTCATTCACTATTTGCATGTAAGTAGAAATATTTTTTAGATGTTGTGGTTGTATTGTTGATATGTGGTTGTCATTGATGTCAACACTATTAACATTGGTGATTTTGAAGGCTGTATATATTGAGGAGATTGAGAAAATTGTAATAAAATATATTGCAGGCAGCTAGTGAAGCTGAGAAGGTCAGAGTGTTGGAAAGTTCTGTAAGTTGATAATCAAAAGGTGTTCATTACAAGGTTTTTTGTCGAGTTTATCTATTATGTTGTTCAAAAGTTTTAGTGGTACACATCAAGATTTGAGAAAGTTATGAAGTTTTATGTTCCTACAGTCATTCTGTTACTGTAGTAGGTGTTCTTGGAAGAAGAGGATGAAATTATGGAAATTTCAGTTGTTGCGCATGTTCCTGTGACGTTCATGGACAAGTCTAGATCACTCTCTATCCTTGCTGTACATCTGCATTATTTTGAGTGATTGTGATCAAAGTTTTTTCCGATGTGTGCTCGAGTTTTCATGTTCTTGGCCAACATGATGGTGGTAGCGTGTTGCAGATCCATGAGGATTAATATTTTATTGTTTGGCATGTTCAAAGGTGTTTATTTGGGTCCTCACTATGTTTTGACTGAATTGTGTTGGTGCGCATTAAGAATTGTTTATGTATTGAGGCCTATAGTTGTAATTTATTCTTTATTTGTCACTGATAGAGTAGTTGATGTAAATCCGTGTAGTGGATATATACGAGCAGTTGTTTTTCTCATTTTGATGTATGCTCAGGGTGTGTAAGAGAAGTGCATGTGTGAATAAAGATCCAATCATTCAAGAGCAGAGCAAAGTGTGGAAGAGTCTGAGTAGAGTGTGTAGAATTTTTTCTGTGCCTAACCAAAACTATAATCAAGTTTTTGAAGAAGATAATTTATCAGTTCAACCTCATCAGATGGATTTAATCTGATATTGTATGTAAGGAAGTGAGCCTTCCTCTGAGTAGTGAGCTCTAGGTAGTGTTCCTGAATGCATGTGCATTCCCTATTTACTCTTCACTATACTTTTAATAGGGTATAATCTTGTGGACTAACATCCACTGTGGTTTTTCCCCTAACAAGGTTTCCACGTATAAAATCTTGGTGTTCATGTGTCTCTGATGTGTTATTGATTTATGCTTGCACTGCTAATTATTAGATATGAGATTAAAGGTTGATTAATGTTGAATACGTTTGATTTTGGTAACAACTGATTCACCCCCCTCTTAGTTGTTTGTCCTTGTTTTGCCAACTATATTTTCATCATCACCCATTTTCAACATTTCATATTTCCCTTTCAGACTTTGTAGCTTAGAAATATTTACATTTGCATCTCCTTCATACAAGGTTTCCAAATTTTTCTAGATCTCATAAGCAGTCCTCAACTCCATAACATTTGTAATCTCAAAATCAGTCAAAGCACTCAACAGTGCTTCCTAAGCTCTGATATTATATTAAACATCCCTAATCTCAATAGTAGTAGCAGGACCATTATGAGGAATAACATACCTATTAATTGTATTGTTCCAGTAGGATTCACCAATGCAGTTCAAATAACACTCCATTATAGCCTTCCATAGAGTGTAGTTTGTTCCATCAAATCTCAAATTCCAGTAATAGAATAACTGTCAAAATATAGAACCTTATAAATTGCTCAAATCTTCATGCACACCTCTGAAACTTACAAAGTAAAAACTACATACATTTTCAAACAGACCCTTTAATACACAACTTCTCACCATCAACATAGTAAAATTTCTGACACACTGATCTTCATTGCTTCATAAACAACCTGTATCATATTTTATTACAATTTTCTCAATATCCTCGACATATACAGTCTTAAAGACATTAATGATAATAGTGTTGACATCAATGACAACCAAATATCAGACACTAGTCCTCTCCAACAACCTGTCTCAACCAATGGATAGTCCCTTCGACCTATGATCGAGACATAAAAAACCTTCAACAAACCTAGATAGAATAGATGGTAATGGCTGATAAGAATCTACCATATCTTGCCACTGGATCTCATAACCACTAATCTTGTCATCATCAAAGATCCTCCTCAGTGCCTTGATACCTCCCTGCTCTATATGACCATAAACAACTAACTCTCCAACCACGAGAATACCCAATATTTAGTACACATCCTCTGGGGTAACCGTCATCTCACCAGTAGCCAGATGAAATGTGTTGTGGTCGCTATGCCACCTCTTAGCTAATGTAGTCAATAGTTCCCTATTTATCATAGACTAGGGCATATCAAGTAAGGAAGATAAACCACATCACTCAATAACATCCAAATCCGCCTACACCAGATGCAAAATGATATCCCAAGTCTTTGGGTAACACTCCTGAGATCAAAGAACTCCTATGTCTTCCTATAATCATGACATATCACAAATCAAAATTTTATCAATCAACCTATCAATCAATCTAATCAACTCAAATGAGATTTCAATCAAATATCGTAGAGTGTCTATCATTGAATCTCATTCATCATGAGGTCAATCATCATCTATCCTATCAGTGAATTTCATCCATCATGAGGACAATCATCATCTATTGTATCAAACATCATCAAAATAATGGCTGACATGATCATCAAGCATCAAAAGCAAGGAGAAAAATCAAAATTTCATCAATTCTGGCGTCAATGCATCGAAACAACGCGTTTATGTGCTGAAATAATGGATGCACTACAAAAATTCATCAATACACTACAACAATCCATCTATGTGCCACAACTTTAAATGCACTAAAAATTTAAGTCAATATGCCGAAATAGAGCCTAAATGTGCTAAATAGCTAAATACACTAAAACATTTAATCCATGTGCTATTTCAGGAGGCATATGCGTTAAAACGTATCATTGTAGATTTCAAAAACATGAAAACGCATGAAAAACAAATTCAAATTTCAAAAGGCAGTTTCTTAAGGTACGTACTAGAGGTCCATATGTGACATGGAGGTGGTGTCATCCAACTTTCTTTAATCGATGGGTGTGATATGGGATCACCATTTTTGCTAAATCACTTAATCAACTCAATCACTCAATTGAAAATGAATTCAAATGAACTCCTTTTTCACCTTTTTACCTTTTAAGGGGGTAAATGGAGGGTATTTTTAGTGGGATTATTTTTATTTTTTAAAAAGGGCATCAATTAATCAATTGGCAGGGTCATTCTTCTTTATCAGGAGATAAATTGTTGCAAAATCTTGAAAAATTTGAAAATCCTCATAAAATCCTAAAAAATTCAAAAAATTCAAAAAATTCCTTGATTTATCTCCAGAGGGGGCATACACACATCATCACTCAAAAATTAGCGTCTAGGGCATATCAATTTTTTTTATTAGCACTATCGACAAATATTTCTTTGAAGCAACGTGCCACAAACACATCACTTCAGAAGGGGCAAAATATATACACTCAAATTCGGTTTGGAGAATTAATTAAATACAAGTTATTAACTTAATAATCTTGAATTCTTCTACTTATAAATAAATTGAATAATTTATTTATATAGTTCATTTTTCTTGAATTCTTCCTATCCTAAATCACTTTCTTCATATTTTCATTAAATGAACAAATTTAATTTTTATTTGATTTAATTAACCTCCTCTCACTAAATTTAAATTTTATATTCAAATTTGATTACATTTCTACCAGCTTCTTCACACCTTCCACCTCATCATGTGTCTCAAAAATTAAATATTTCTAATATTTAATTTGGTATTTATCATCAACAAATTTTAACTAATTTGGGACACTTGGCCTTCATCTCCATATGATTCCTCTTCACACTTGGCAGTTTGTTCTTATGCAAGGAAAACACTTCCCCTTTTCTCTCTAACCTCTTCATCTTCAACCGTCCATCTCTCCAAATTGAATCCAGACCATTGATTCCTACCACCTAGGCTCATGCCTTGGAAAATCTATAAATAAGGCCCTCATTTACAACAAAAAGAGAGCTGAGAATTTGTTGCAATTACACTCTACAAAATTTTAATTAGCATTTCCATTTTAGTGAGCATTTTAGTATTAGTATTTTAGCATCAAGTAGTTTAATTATGGTATTTCCAGTAGCAACATTTTCATCATATTATTTTCATACAACAATATCATAGAAACATTATTATCTTTGCATATAATTTACAACTATTTCATTATCATGTAATGTAGGAAATATCTCTTGCATTTCCAACATCTCTCATTCTCCAGGTTTTCATTTGGAAAGTCATGTGCACATACAATTTGAGAGAAAAAATGACTTAAATAATATTTGGAGATAGAGGACAATGGGATGGCATTGAGGAATTTTGGTTTTGATCTAATTTGTTATTTGAATTCCTTGATATAATGTTTCATTGTTGTGTTCTATCATTTAATTTTCTTATTCATGTTATTTACATACACACAATATGATTGTAATATCTCTACTTATGAGCATAGTCTAATGAAACAAAATGAAACCTTTGACAAGCATTCTAGTTACTCTCTCAATATATCTTCTATTTGTGAGAATATTTTGGTGCAAGAGGAGGCAATTGAGGATAATCATGACAACAATAGTTATTCTTCTCTCAATACCTCTCCTACTTGTGAAGAAGGTACCTTGGTGTTAAAAGACCCAATAATTGAGTGTCATGAGAATCTTGTTTGTATCTCTCCTAATACTTCTATCATTTGGGAAGATATCTCGACACAAGAAGATGAAATGATTGACACATTTCTTAATATCACTTTGTCTATTCTTCATTAATCTCCCAATATATCTCCCATTTGTGAGGATTTTTTTATACAAGAGGATGTAATAATTGACAATAATGACAATCCTATTTGTTCTTCGCTCAATATCAAACTCCTACATGTGATGAAGGCATCTTGGCATTGGAAGATACAATCATGGAGTGTCATGAGAATCTTGTTTGTTTCTCCCCCCCTACCTATCCTACTTGGGAAGATATTGTTGCCCAAGAAGATGACATCAATGATGCATTTATTTCAAAAGATGGTAAGATGGATTTCTTAGATAAAGATTCTAAGGTCACCCCCTCATTAGAAAATCATCAACAAGAAGTCAAATTTGTAACTAAGGAAAAATTTAGGTTAGCATTAAACAACATAAACAAACCAAATCCTAGCTAACAATGAAGCACAATGGAACATAAAGCATAAACCAATGAACAATCTCACCAAAAACCTTCATGCATTCCATGATTCATCTCCATTTCCCCTCTCCATTTTGATGTAACTAATATTTTCCCTTAGATTTTAGGGAGCAACTATGACCTATGTCAAGACTAAGTAAAATATTGAAGGATTCAACTAAGCAATTGCAAGTGTACTCAGAAATTTGCAAGCATGAAGTCGTGACAAAATGAGGTTGACATTGTCCTTTTATAGAAGCCAATGTTTTGGATGAATGCCCAAGATTAATAATTGACAAATGCCCTAAGATGGGAGACTGAGATTGAATGTGACACTAGCAATTAGGGCTAGGGAAAAATTAGGTTAAAATTTGAAATAGAAAGCTGTGATTTTTAGGAAAATTAAATCAAGAGATATTGCTCGAAAATAAAATAAGAATTTAAAATTATTTGATTTGGAAGGGAAAGTTGCCTTTTTTTGAATTAAAAATTAATTTAATTCAAAAGAGATGGGGCCATGATAGTAAATAATGATTTTTAATTATTTACTTTGTGGGAAAATGGAAAGTGGGATTTAAATAAATGATTTTATTTAAATTTGGAGGAAAGGACAAAAGGACAATTAAATAATTAATGAAAATTATTTAATTATAGAGGAAAGGGAAAGTGAATAATAATTAAATAAACTTAATCTAATTATAGAAGGACATAGGAAATTAGTGATGTATTTAAATAAATAACTATAATCTATTTATTTAGATAATTAGGAGGCATAAAAGATAGGAATTAATTAAATAATTAAAAATTATTTAATTAATAATTGAATTAGGACTATATGACATAATTAAATATTTGATTATGTTGAGAAGGAATGTGGTAAGTCATAGAAAAATAAAAGCTTGTAGGCTTAGGTTATTTTTATGTGTCTACATTTTTCCCCTCTTTGTTATGATGTGGTTCATCACATCATGACAAAGAAAATTCTGTCAAAGCACACCTCAATGCCAGTAGAGTAGATCCATGCACCCTCAGAAGAATTTACAAATTTTGCAAAAAAAATTCAAAAAATTTGAAATTTATTCTGAAAAGTCAAATTGATAGGTAGAAAGGCTATGGTGATGAAATAAATTATTTTTAGGACCCTCAGAGTTGAAAAAATGCAGTTTGAAGACCTAGGCAAAGTGCATCCAACACAAACCCTAGAAAAACCCTAATTTTGGGGGGGTATACATAGGAAATGAGAAAGCCAAAAGGTCATTTTTCACTTTTGAAGGTTGGAGATTAGGAGCACTGAGTGAAAATGGAGCATGTTCCTTGTAGTGAGCACAAAGCCTATTGAGTGCAAACATTCAAATGATCGAAGGGCGCAAGAGATCTGGTGAGTACCTACAAACCCACTTTGTCAATTTTTGTTTTCACACATTTTTAGGTAGAGTAATTTTTTAGTAGTCAATTATGTCATTCTGCAATAGTCGCAAGTGCTATTGCATTCGCTGTAATTGATCACGATTTTCCGCAAGTGAAATGAACACACTTAGGACAGGGTAGGGTTAATTTTTTTTGCAACACAAGTGTTATTTTTTGATGCATTCGTGAGATTCTAAATCACATCCGTGAATGCACGATGCAATTGACTGTGATGATGCACAATCGTTATTTTTTAACCACAACCATTAGGGATTATGCAAAACTATTAGGGGTTATGCGCAACTACGGTAGGAATGACACAAGTGTTGATATAGGCCATAATTGCTTTAGGGGTTCGACACAATTGAGCTCCTATGACGCATCTATGAAAGAATGTGATGCATTCTTCGGAGCATGACAAAATTGATAATTATGCGACACAATTGCTTGGTGACAATAATTTCCCTAGCTTAGGATTGACTTGCTTTTATGACATTTTCCAAATTGGTTGAGGTAAGATTTTTAACTGATGCAATTCCTATCATGTTGGTTATAGGTTCATTTGGATCCGATTTACACTCAAGAGTCACGACCACCCGAGTTAGTATTTTAAGTCTAATAAGCACGTCACTTGGTATTTTTCAAGTCGGTCATGTCAGTCAGTCCATGTCATTGTCAAACTATGTTTCCTCTATGACTGAACGTAGGTAAGGCCATTTTTCAATGTGCCCTTGAGGCATTAGGTTGGTCCTTTTAGGTTTTTAAAATAAAATCATGACTAAGTCCTTTGTAACTAAAAAAAGTCATGTCATATCGAACTATGAGGTTTGTGTCCATTGATACATAGGAAAGGCCATTTTTTGATGAGCCCTCGAGGCCCCTTAGGGTTTATCGAGTCGATCTTTATCTCTTCACAAAATCATCGATTGGACAACTCTTAAGAAAATTTTGGTAACCAATCAATGTACATTTCAACCAGATTGATACTTCAAATGCGACACACAGTTAATTGTGTCACCTAGTCAAACTTGTTCAAAATCTCATTTCAATGTCAAATTGTCAACTCTTGGTCATTCTTCAAATATGTCTTTCTGGGGAATGACCCGTGTCACTTGTTTTTGCTTTAGGATGTCTTTCCCGAGCATCAACACTCTCAATTGAAATTTTGGGGCATCTTCTCAACATTAGGAATCAACGCTCCCGACATCGACACTATTCAAGATGCATCCTTCCTGCATTTGACTCCTGAAAATTTATCACATTAGACTACTTGACACAAAACTAAGCTTCGTCAAAATTGGAATTTTGGCATTAATAATCTTGGCATCCAAAAACACTCTTGGAAAACACTTTAGAAAAAAACTGTCTCTAAATATTGTCACATTACCATTTTATTTTTCATCATGATGCTGGCCACCTTGAGGATGTGCTACACAATATCTAGAGGAGCAACAACATTTCATGACATGAGATCTTTTGATGACTATTTGTGGTTGATTGTGACAAAAAAAAGACTAGGGCAATTGGGCTCCTTGTATCAGCCACAATCTTCCTTGTCTGTGACTGTTTATTTTAAGCGATGGCACGAACTTGCATAACATTTATTTATGTCATATCATGGTGTTTGTTATACATTTCAATAATCCACCCAATGATGATTAATGCAACACCTATTTTTACTTTGGAAAAATATTAAAGGATTTTGTCTAATACTAACATCCATGTCTTCCACACTAACACTTCTTTCTCACATTATGACGGCATCCCGTGACACACAAAAACATAGGTACATACATGATCATGTAGGGATTTTCATTAGTAAATTTGATATAGGCTACATATCTCACATGCACATAAATCCATTTACATATCATTTGCATTAATATAAAATATAGATGTATTTCCATTTCATAACTCATACATGTCATTGCTTCACATAAATACATGATAGCTATAATAATAACATAAATAATAATCCATACCATAATCACATCATCCACAATCATAGAGCATTACATTCATATTCATAATCATGACATTTTATGCATCCATTTAGGCATCATGCATGTATAAAGCATTATCATAATGTCATCAATAACAACATCTCATCATAAAATACCATCATGCATACATACATCACATAACCATCATAAAAATTCCTCCTAAGACTCATTTTGGACCTCCTAAGTCACCTCCTAAGACTCCTCTCATTATAGGACCTCCTAAACCTCATGGCCATATCCTAATTTTTGAAAAACAACTTAATAGTAATCATGTTTTGCAACAACTAAATTACCATACTATAGCTCACACATATTACACTAGAAAAAAAAAAACAACCAAGACAAACTCCAAATTCTATTCCAATACCTCAACCATACCTCCCACCTGAACCTAATATCCAACATCATAGTGGTAACAAATACGATATTGTTGAAATTTGTAACACTCCTGCTAAGATATCATTGTGGGATCTCATCCAAACATCACCTACTTACCATGGCATGCTTCAAAATTATTTGTAAAACATTATTATCCCTCTTAGTTCACATCCAACTAAAGTGGTAGCCTTGATTGAGAATATGAATTCATATAGTATGAACATTTTCTTTGATCAAAGTGAATTACCCCCTTTGGAAACATAAAAAAAACCAATGAATTGATGATATTATCTATTATTAACAAGGTTGGGTTTAGGCGTACCCTCATTGAAAATAGTTTGATGCTTAATGTTTGTAGTGTGAACCTTTTGGATAAAATTAGCACAAATAAGATAAAAATTCAGCCAATTGAGTTGTATATTCATGGTTTCAATAATATGGGAAAACAACCACTTGGTGTGAAAACATTACATGTAAAAGTTTGTAGGGTTACATGGAAAACTCTACAATGCCCTTAATATTTGAGTACATTAGGTTATGAATAGTTGTCTTATGACTATGTTAACTCCTAATTAAGTTATATTATCAATATTATATTGTTATTTAGTTGATTAAATTGACCTAGGGCTTATATAGGGTTATCTAAGTCGGTTTGGGTGATATCCTAAACATAATAGGTATATAGGAGGTTGTGGGTCTTATTTCATCATCATATGGTGAATTGTGTTCTCATTGGAGATATTTGGAGGATTTCCCCTTGAAGTGGCTTATTATTATAAGTTATTATCAAGTTATTTTAGCATATTTCATATCATATTCTTCTATTGTGCAAGTTATTTCATTACAAACTCCTATCCATGTCATGCTTAATGATCTTTCATTTAATTTCCACTTGGGTAGACCATGGATTCATGAAATGAATGCAGTGCCTTCAATGCTTCATCATACATTGAAATAAAATTACACCAACAAGGTTTACATGATAAAAGTTGATCTAAAATATGAAATTTGTTTACACATTGAAAAGGAAAAAATGACCCTCTTTAAAGACTGACACCAATTGTAAAAGTTGAACCTTTATAAATTGATCATGATCTTGATTGTATTTCATCTATGATAAAGTTTTTAGATGGTGATTAGGTATCATTATATTTCACACCTACATTTTATGGGGAATACAAAATTACACAATAAAATTCAAGAAAAGAGAAAGAAGCAATAATAATATCAACTAAATCATCAAAATCATTTGATTCCATAACTTTTACCAAAGGAGAGCATATAAAAAATTATACATCCAAATATTATAAGAATGATCATGGAAAACCACCTTCTTCAAAATAAATGGAAGCACTTTATGGAAGATGTTATAAACTATTAAAATAATTTGGATATAATGGAAAAGGGTATGGTGTAAGAGAACAAGGTATCTATGTCCCTACAAAGCCTAGAACATAAGAAACAACAAGAGGTCCAGGTTATTATCCTTCAATTGATCACAAAAGAAACACAAAATTATTTGTTGTTCCTTGCCATGTGGTAGTTGTAATATCATAACATATTAACTACCATTCATGGAGGTATAAAATTGGCTTTATACAATCATATTTTATTATGCAAGGAGCAACATATCTTAATCCATTTTGGGCTCACCTTTTGTCCTTATACTTGGAGGGAAATGGGTTAGTTAGAATTGTACTAGGTGTATTCCTTCATGGGATCCCTTTGTATCTCCTTAAAATATTAGTTTAGTAAGTACACTAACATTTTAAGTATGGTATATAGTCCCCTACTCATTGTTTTCATAGGAAATGGTCCCTTCTTAGTGATGATAACACAAATCTCATAGGAAGTGTGACCTTGTCAACCAAAGTGTGGAATTCTTAATCCATGTGATGTATCTTCTTTTTGGTGATATTATTCTTGATGTTCTACAAGAGTGTGACCTTTCTTGGCATATGGCTTTCTCCTTAGTGGTAATGCTATGGCTAGTGTTCCCTAAGGTATGATCTTTTATTGCTCGACCAGTCCTCTCTTGGTAGTGCTATCAAGTGTGATGTTCCCTAAGGTGTGACATTTCATGCATTAAGTAAATCCCCTTTGATTATCTTAATTTTTTACCTTTGTATATTTGTTGCATTCATACCTCATGGCATTAAACCATGTCATATTCATGGCCATCGAGCATAATACAACTTTCTTTCCAGTGGTGACATGCATTACATGAGTGTCTATCATAATGCAACTTTCTATCCATGTGAAATCTATTAAATTTTATGTCAACTTATCAAAGTTATTATGGAGTATAACTCTTGGTATGGTTGAAAAACGGGTACAAACTTGTAAACCTGGTGCATCCTTCCCATTTTTTCCACCTTTTCATGGGTACACACCTATAATCCCGATGCATCCTTCCCATTTTTTCCACCTTTTTATGAGTATACATCTTGTATAACTAGTGTGTGTTTCTCATCCTTCTCTTGAGGGCTCACTAGAGTGAATATTTGTCTTCACTAGCCTATGTGAGTCATGCATTTTATGTACACATAGCATAATACAACTTTCTAGTCCACCCTTTCTTTTTATCAACATTTAACTTGACATTGTATACTTGTGTATCTTGTATTACCACACATATCTTACATGCATGTATTTTCCTTTGTGATTATGTTTGTTTACCATGGGATCTTGGATCTTGGGGGTTCAGTCATCTCCCTTGAGCCTTTGTCATCCCATCTCTTCAAAATTTGTACACTTGAACCACTCTTGATATATATTTTCTACTTTAGTGTGAGATTGAGCATAAGTTCACAATCTCATTAAAGTAGGAGCTAAATATAATATAGAAAATTATATACCTTTACAATTTCACATTATGTTTTGTCCCCCTAATTTTTTGGACTTAATTAAGCTTCTAATTTTCTAAATTTTGCATTCTAAAGCCTATTTTTATCATTTTTTGAAGGAGAACTAAACTTAAACAAATGCATTCAATTAGTAAATTGCCTTGGATTTCGAGTGTCCTAGAAATTTGGGCCAAAACCATTCACCCATGGGTGAATGGGTCCCCCTCCTTAGCCAAGACCAAAATTTGAATATGTTGTTGGTGGAATTTTAATATCCAAAATTTATATTTGATGTGTTGGCTTTTGAAATCTATTTTTTGGGAAATTGGATAAATGACTATAAATACTTAATCTTATCATCATTTGAAATCTAAGTGAAAATCAATGAATAAATTATTGTGAAGATCATTCAAGAATGATTCAAGAGTAGTTGTTAGAGGATTTATAGCAACAATTCAAGATCCTAAATCATGTCAAATTTTATGTATGTTTATGTTGCTTTGTGAAGGATAACATTGTTGAAGGTATCCAAGCATTCAAGAATTCAAGACATCTATCAAGAAAGATCCAAACCCTTGAAGAGATGTATTTGACTTTAGTCCTTCAAGGAAGCCATTGAAGGGTGCTGAGTTGCAAAAATTTACTCACTCATCATTTCCTTCCTTTCCATTAAGGTGTTATCATTAAATTTTTTTTATTGTTAAAGTTGAAACACTATTCATGTGGTTTGACTGAGGTAAAACATTATATGGCACAAAATTTTCCCTCTCTCTGAATAGGTTATAGGTTTAAAGAGGATTGAAGTGTGTTTAAAGATCTTTTTTGCATTATTGAATTTGTTGTCACCAATCTTGTCAAGACATAGAATCTCAATAATAAAATTTATTTACAACATTCTGATAGTGGGACAAGATGAAAATAGAAGCTCAGATCCAACACCAGAGGACCCCAAAAGTTGAGTAGGACCCCTTCCAAAGACTCATTTTCCACTTGGTGACCTTGTCCTTATATAATGCTCAAAACAAGCTCTTTTGGGTTGGTAAATATCACTCTACACTTCCTAGATACACTTGAAAATTGTTATCTCCATCTATTAGTTGTCAAGATATTGCATTTTTCATATTAGGGCACATAGGATTATTAGGCTAATCATTACAAAATATTTCCAATCTATTCCAACCTCCTATTAGATATAGATCTAGGTTTGATTGGCTCACCTTCATGGTTGATAGTTAATATATTTACCTTGTTGATATACATCTTAATGAAACCCCTAGAAAAAGGCCCTTGCATCCTAGGTTCTTTGCATTTAGGACCTAGGATCACCAATTTCTATGTTTCAAATCTTAACATCCATTTCATTTTCAAAATTTGCTTTATATATTTTAAACTTATCAAGTGCTTCTAATTTATTTTTTAAGAATGCAATCCAATCCATTCTTGTATAATCATCTATAAGCAACATAAAATACCTTTCACCTTGTCAAATACTTATTCTTATAGATCCACATAGATCAATGTGGATCAGATCCAAAGGCATTGAAACATAACTCTTTATTTTTGAAACTAGTCAGTGTTTTCTTTCCCATCTTCTATTCTTTGCATAATGTGTTTGCAGGCTTGATTATCTTAAGCATTTCTCTTATTGCATGAGTGGAATGGATATTCACTGAATTTTCAAAGTTGATATGACCCATTATCTTGTGCCATAGCCAACACTCACTAAACTGATCTAGTAAGTAGATTCTTCCATTTTCCTCCTTTAAATAATAGACATTTCCATTTGTCCTTGTACCTTCAAAAACTAGTCTTTTGAACCCTACTTTTCTGATCTAACAACCATTAGCAAGAAAAGTGAGGTTTATCATTTTTTGCACATTTGACTGACATTGAGAAGATTATGATTTAGACCTTTGATATAGAGAGCATTTCTAATTCTATTATTTTCATCAATTGTTATGTCACCTTTCCCATAGATTTGTGCTAACATATCATCACCAAACTTAACAACTCCATCATTAACCTCTTAATATTGATAAACTTTCTTCTATCATCAATCATGTGGTGAGAACATCCAATGCAATCACCCAAGAATTTTCTTCTTTCTTTGCATGAAAATCAGTCCATACTGCCATAGATCTTTCATTGACCTTATCATTTTGCAATGTACCAAACCTCTTATATTCTCCAATATTACTCCTTTTGTCTTTCAAGGCCACGAATATGGATTCATCAAATCAGACATTATCCTCGTCCTTTAAGGAACAACTACTTTCCTTGGAACAAAAACTCTTTTTAACCTTATCTCTTTTGTTACTATCATTTGATTATTTATAAGGAAATTTAGATGCAAAATGACCAAGCCTTCTACAATTGAAACACTTGAAAGGTAGATTATCTTTGTATTTACTAGTTCCTTTCTTCAATATTATCACAAAATTTGCTTCAACCTCATCAAATTTATCTGTTGAATGCGCAAGACAACTAAGAGGGGGGTGGATAATTTGTTCATTAAAACATTAAAAACCTCAATAACATTCAAACCCACATCAACATCGTTAACCTTTAATCTATTAGAATGATTTAACATGAAAGAAAATAACATAAATGAAAACAAATCAACACCATGCATAATAGAACACCATATTACATGGAAAAACAAAGGAGGGAAAAACCACGATGAGAATTAGATCATAACATAGAGTAATTGTAATACCAAATACAATAGGCTCACTGCCAAACGGCTCACTACCAGATTACAAAAATGAAGAAATAATATTTTTATAGTGATAAATCCATCTTAATGCAATAGAAAAAATCACCACAACATCACCAACACATTCACACTCATTTATACTATTCTCAACCTTGAAAACATTCTCCAAGGTCGGCTATGCACCTCAATCATGCAAATTCAAATTGGGTTGACACCAAAAAATTCTCACAATGGAAAGGAATGAAGGGGTACCACAACACACCTTAACTTAGACCTAAATGCATATATTCATGCCACACCATGCTTCCAAATACACTAAAGAAAATTCACATTTAGTGTAAACATCCAAGATCAGTCAAACCTGTGTAAACACCATTAAATATTTAAGTACACGCTTCCTTTGATCAAATGAAAAATAAAAATAAATAAATATCACTTGAATATAATCTAGAATATTCTAACAAGACTCTCAAATCCAACAAATTCCTTCACAACAACTTTCACTTGAAGAACATACTTATTTTGTGCAACCAATTAACCTTCCACATACTATAACTCAAGAAACAACCTTGTGGAGCACCAAACCATGAACAACTCAAACTAAAGATAGAGATAAGAAATATCAGAACACTTCCAAAATTGTAAGACCAGAACCCAAATTGCAGAGAAATGTGGAGAAAAACCATTTCTCCTAGACAACACTACAATACACAATTCACACACTAGTGAACACAACTTTATCTACACAATTATCTTGAACAATAAAATTTGGATAAAACACCTCTGAAAATATCTGATCAACATATCCAAACCATAGAGAAAATATTCAACACAAAATAAATGCAAAGAAACACCAAAACACTACTTTTTATTCTAGAACACTTCTCAACCACATTGTTTTCTCTTATTCAAAATTTATCAAAAGCACTTGGAAACCAAGCACCACAAACACATTCTGATCACCTACAATAGTTCCTCATTACAACCAAACCATTTACAACATGGAAACTCAACCATACACATTCTTATCAAAGAAACACTAGAGGTTGACACTAGTAACACTACTAATGAAAACATAATGCAACTAATCAAAGAATCATCAATACTAAAATAAAAGCCACAACATAGATTTGATGACATAAATGACAATAATAAATACTAATATTTGAAACAATATCCCCCTTTGTCATTGAAGGCAACACATGATGTGATAAACCATCAACAACAAACACAATAGCTTAGAACACCAACACAATTCTTTATAACAATTCTTTCTCTTGATTCTTTATCTCTCTCCTATTTCACTTTACTCTCTCCCTCTTTTCAACTTTCTTATTTTTCACTTAACTCTCTCCCCCTTTGACATCAATAGAAAAGGGAACCACGTTTGAATCTATCTCTCAACCTGATATCTTATTTTAATTCCCTTTGACATCAATCATACTTGTATCTAATCTTACTTCCTACAACTTTATTTTCTTTCATTGCACTTTGTTTCCTTCACACCTTCTTTGCATACCTTCACATTCCAATTATCTACACAGTCCCCCTTAGGAGTATACAACATGCTACACCAACCAACACCACTACACATATCCTTTGACATAGTTGAAAAAGGTCAATAATTAAAATACTTTCTCCCCTTGATTGCAACAACCAACAATGCCACTACCTACTCCCCCCGAGAGATAGCCATCAAGACACACTGCATGCATGCTATTTGGTCTAGTAGTAGTTAAATATAACATTCATCCAATCATTGATTTATACTTTCTCTGATCAACCTTAGGAGATTCATAATTCTTGATTAGCTTGCAACTAGTAAAATTAGGTGTACATACTAATTTAGAATCTCCCATTCCAAACTTCCATTGCAAGTATGAATGAGTATGGTGGTGTTGTTATTAATGTTGTCATTGATGTCAACATAGTACATGTTGTTGCAGTGAAATAAATTAAGTGATTACAGGTGGCACATGTATAGTTGAGATATTGTAGAGATGTTGTGAGTACATGGAGCTATCTTTATGGTGTTGCAAGTGTGCTGATATGATGAGTTATCAAGTTCTTTTGATAAAATTAATAAATAGTGAAGACAAAATTGCATGTGTGCCCAAAATGTGCTCTGGTAATGTGATCCACATTTCTACTATGTTGATCCTATTCTCGTGTAGATCTGTAGCATTTTTTACTGGCATCCTTGGGTGATATATCCTAAATTATAGTTTCTAGTTTGATGAAGAGTGAAAGTTTTGTTCACCGGTTTGTGAACTAGTATGGCAGAGTTGGTTGTCTGTGGACTGAGAATTTTTTTTCTGCTATGTAGTCCTTTTCTGGTTTGTTTGAGATCTTGTGGATCTAGAGGAAGGCTTATAATGGTGTTATCTATGTTCTGACAAAATTTTTCATGGTTTGGTGCTCCAAAAGACTAGTTGTAGAGTTACTATGCATGTCTATATAGTTTGATTGGACTTATGAAAAGTGTTATCTATATGAAGGTTGTTGTAGTTGCTTTAGATGAGTATGAAGGCATCTAATATGCGTTCAAGTGTATGGTGAAGTGTAATATGTGGTCCAAATATTATCTTCTTGTTGCATATACACATTCTTCAAACTTTATTGGTGTTTTCATCAGGTTTGGATGACCTGGTCTTTACATGTTATACAAAGGATAAGTCTCAATTAAGGAAGTGTGCAAGATGTTGTTTTGGGTCCTGGTTAAGTATTAATTTGGTCCACTCTCATTCTTATCCATCACAGGAATGTTGAGTTTTTGACCTAATTTGAATTTGTAAAATAAAGAATGTGTAGCCGACCTTGGAGAAAGCTTCTAAGATCAAAGTTGGTATAAATACAAGGCAAGATGTTAAGGTTTGTAAGCCACAAGTTTGAGAAGTGAGATAAATATGAAAGATTGTGCAAAAGTGATATGAGGTAGAAATAAATTCAATGTGTTAGAATCCTAAAGGCAGTGAGCTAATTCTATCTGTAGTTCTTTGATCAAGGCTACGAATGTGTGGAAGTTGTAGTGGTGGATTTTTTGTTGATTTGAGATAATGTTCTCCGTGTAAATTCTTCTTTCTATATTTTTGTATCTGTAGGAAGTGAGTCTCCCATTTGGATAGTGAGTCCTATCTAAAAAATGAGTCCTATCTTTGGAAGTGAGCCCTTTGGTAGTGATCCTTTGTAATCGGTTTTGCAATTACTCTTATATTGTGAGTTAACCCTCACCATGGTTTTTCCCTCATTGGGTTTTCGACATAAATTTGGTGTTTCTTGTTTTTGATTTCTATTATCTGCACTTCATGCTTATAATTAATAACTCATTAAAGTGAATGTGGAATTTGTTAAGATCTAAAGTGGATGTTATTAGATATGAATGATTCACCCCCTTCTTAGTTGCCTTGTGTAATTTAACAACTAGTATCAGAGCTTTGGTTCCTCAAAGGAGAGCTTAATCGCTTGAGGTAGATCTGATGACAAACAAATTGACAATCGCTATATTTGATGGATCTGACTATAGTTTCTAGAAAGTGCATATAAGAGGTTACCTGATCTCTCTTGGTTACAAAAATTATAAATCTATTGAGAGAAAATATGTTGAGCCAACAAGTGGTCCTTCTTCTGCAAATGAGATTTTTGCCTATAAAGAAAATGAAAAAGCAAGGTATGCAATCTATAGTGCTTTATCTAAGATTGAGCTGACAAAAGTTATTTCATTAGCCACTGCTTATGAAGTATGGGAAAAGTTGAAAGATATCTATGAAGGAAATGATAGAGTCAAATTATCAAAGAAGTTAATAGCTAAGCTCAAATATGAGAATTTGAAAATGGAAGAAGGTGAGGACATTGCAAGCTACTTTTAGAGAGTTTAGATTGTAGTAAATGAAGTAAAAAATCAAGGTGGTACTTTGATAGATGAAGATGTAATGGATAAGATTCAAATGACCCTACCAGAGAGCTATAGTGACAAGGTCTCAGTCATTGCGGAAGTGTGTGATCCAAAGAAATTCACTAAAGAACAAATATTTGGCACCTTGACCATATTTGAAATGAGAAATTTTGGAAAAGAAAAGGAGAAAATAGAAATAACCTTCAAAGCAACAAAGTCAGAAGATGATCGGGATAGTGAAGGTTCAAAAGAGTTGGAAGCAAATTTTACAAGGAAGCTAAATAAAGGTATCAATAAGTAAAAAGGTATGTTACCTTTTAAATGTTTCAGTTGTTGAAATATTGGTCACTATGCTTCAAGATGTCCAAATAGATCGATACACAAGAAGGGAAAAGACAATAAAGACAAGAAGTTCAAGAAATTGTATTATGTTAGAGAAGATGCTGGAATTTATGATGATGAATCTAATATTGATGGTGATAAAGATGAATGTATGTTTCTAGTCTTAGAGAATAAATTAGTGTCTACTAACCATGGATGATTTGCAAGGGAATGTGGTCTAGAAAATAGGAAGGAAGAGATAAAAAGCTACTCTGGTTTCTTCATTTCATTCTAGACAAGACAAAGACTATTGGGTAATTGATAGTGGATTCTCAAATCATATGATTGGAGACAAAAGTAAGTTTAATAAACTTAAAAGTTATGATGGAGGAATAGTCATGTTTGAAGATGATTCTGGTGCAAAGATTGTTGGGAAAGGAATAATTAGTTTTGATGGAAAACACAATATTGATGATGTCTATTATGTTAAGGGCTTAAGGAATAATCTCTTGAGTGTTGGAAAAATGTGTGGAAAATGATTTAATCTTGTGTTTCACAATAATACTTGTGAGATCAAAAAAGAGTCTGGAGTTGTGGTAGCTGCAGAAAGAGGAACATATGAAAACATTTATCAACTTAAGGATGCTGATGGTCAATGTTTTGTGTTTCAAGTTAATGAGATTTGGATATGGCACCAAAGGATGGGACATGTAAAATTTGATAACCTGATAAGCACCAGTTCAAGAGAGGTTGTTAGGGATCTACCAAAAATCACAAAGCCTACCTTTGTTGTTTGCAGAAGTTGTTAGTTGGGAAAAGAAACAAGTTGCAACTTTAAAGGAAAAGAAAAATCATCTATCAGAATGTTGGAATAAATTCATATAGACCTCTGTGGTCCTACAAGAACAAGAAGTCTTAATGGTGACAAGTATTTTATCCTTTTGATTGATGATTAATCCAAAATGAAATGGCTTATTTTTTTGAGGGAGAAACCTCAAGCTCTAGATAGATTCAAAGTGTTCAAGGCTATGGTAGGAAATTAATTGAATATTAAAATCAAATGTATAAGGTTTGACAGAGTTGGAGAATTTACCTCCAATGAGTTTAATATGTTTTGTGAAGAGTATGGTATAAAGAGGCATCTTTTTGCTCCTAGAACTCCTTAGAAGAATGGAGTTGTTGAGAGGAAGAACAAGACAACTAAAGAAGTAGCAAGGACTATGATGAGTGAGGAAATTTTTCCTGAGGTATACTAGATAGAAGCAATTCACACTATTGTCTATTTTATTAATAGAGTTTAGATCAAAGGAAACAATACAAAGACTCCTTATGAACTATGGTATAATAAAATTCCTACTGTTAAGCAATTTAAGGTGTTTGGAAGCAAATGATATATTAAAAGAGATGATGAGAATCTAGGAATTTTTTATGCAAGATGTGATGAAGGTATTTTTATTAGATATGCAACCAAATGCAAAGCATACATATGCTTCAATAAAATATTGAGAGAGATTGTTGAAATTGCAAATGTGAAAGTTGATGAAAATATGTCTAGTCCAGTTGAAATAAATGAAAATTAACTAGATGAACCTATTTGCAGACATGAGCAAGAGAAGGACAAGGAAGAAGAAGAACAAATTGAAGAAGAAGGGCCTCTTGATTAGGTTTGTGGTATTCTAAGGATCCTAATTTTACTTTAAATGCTTACACTGATGCAAATTGGGCTGGTTGTGTAGATGACCAAAAGAGTACAAGTGGTGGTGCATTATTTCTTGGATGCAGGTTGGTTTCATGGCTAAGAAAATAATAGGATTCTATTCATTTATCCACTACAGAGGCTGAGTATATAGCAGTAGAATCTTGCTACACACAAATACTATGGATGAAGCAAACATTGAAGGATATAGGTGTATTGTGATGAAGGTATTTTTCTTGGATATCTAACCAAAAGAAAAGCATTCAGATCCTTCAATAAATATTGAGAAAAATTGTTGAAAGTGCAAATGTGAAAGTTGATGAAAATATGCATAGTCCAATTGAAATAAGTGAAAATGAACCAGATGAACATATTTGCGAACACAAGCAAGAGAAGGATAAGGAAGAAGAGGAATAAATTGAAGAAGGGACTCCAAATTAGGTTTGTGGTATCCTAAGGATACTGATTTTACTTTAAATGCTTACATTGATATAGATTGGGTTGGTTGTGTAGATGACCAGAAGAGTACAAGTGGTGGTGCATTCTTTCTTGGATACAGGTTGGTTTCATGGCTAAGCAAAAAATTGGATTTAGTTTATTTATCCACTAAAGAGGCTGAGTATATAGTAGCAAAATCTTGCTACACACAGGTCCTATGGATGAAGAAAATATTGAAGGATATAGGTGTGATGTGTGATCAGACTATCCCTATCTTTTTTTATAATACAAGTGCAATAAATATTTCAAATAATTTGGTAATGCATTCAAGGATAAAGCATATATCTATCATATACCATTTATTAAGAGAGAAGGTATTGAAAAATGAATTCAAACTTGAATATGTGCCTACAAAGGATCAAATTGTAGATATATTTACAAAGGCTCTTCCTAAGGATACTTTTGAGTATCTCTAGGAGAAGTTGGGGGTTACTTCCCCTCCTTATTTGAACTAGATGCACATAGAGGTGCATCAGTTTAGTGGATCTACATATTCATCATTTTTCTAGACTGATGATTGGGGTCTAGTCCTCAGGGGGAGTAGGGAGTATCATTGTTGTTGTATGATATGTGTGTTATCATGGGTGCACTCCTAAGAGGGAGTGATCATAATTTTATATGGCTGAAGAATCATGTAAAAACCTTTCTTTTCTATTGATGTCAAAAGGGGAGAGAGAGTCATGTGAAAAATCCTATCTATATCAGAAAAAGTTGAAAGGGATAGAAAATATTGTAAGGAGAAGAGAGTGCAGGAATGTTGTGTAGGTTGTATAATATGAAAAAAAGAGGGAAAGTTTGTATGCTTTCTTTGATGGTTTCTCACATCATGTGTTGCCATCAATGACAAAGGGGGGATTGTTGCAAGTATGAATGAGTATGGTGGTGTTGTAATTAATATTGTCATTGATGTCAACATAGTACAAGTTGTTGCAATGAAAGGAATCAAGTGATTGTAGGTGGTGCATGTATAGTTGAGGTACTGTAGATATGTTGTGAGTACATGGAGCTATCTTATGGTGTTGCAAGTGTGTTGATATGATGAGTTATCAAGTGCTTTTGAGAAAATTAATAAACAATAAAGAAAAAATTATGTGTGTGCTTAGAATGTGCTCTGGTAATGTGCTCCACATTTATCCTATGTTGATCCTATGCTCACATAGATCTACAGTGTTGTTTATGGGCATCTTTGGGTGATATATTCTGAATTATAGTTTCTGGTTTGATGAAGAGTGAAAGTTGTCTTCACAGATTTGTGAACTAGTCTGGCAGAGTTGGTTGTCTGTGGACTGGAAGAAATTTTTTTGCTCTACATTTCTCTATTGGTTTGTTTCAGGTCTTACGGATCTAGAGGAAGGCTTATCATGGTGTTATGTTTTGAAAAAAATGTTATGGTTTGGTGCTCCAGAAGACTAGTTCCAGAGTTACTATGTGTGTCTATACAATCCCATTGGACTGATGGAAAGTGTTATCCATATGAAGGTTGTTGCAACTGCTATGGATGAATTTAAAGTCATCTAATATGTGTTCCAATTTATGGTGAAATGTGTTATGTGGTCCACATGTTATCTTTTTTTTGCTAATGCACATTATTCAAAGTTCATTGGTGTTTTCATTAGGTTTGGCTGACCTGTTGTTTAACATTATATGAAGGATAAGTATCAATTAAGGAAGTGTGTGATTGATCCAAGATAATTTTTTGGATCCTAGTTATGTATTAATTTTGTCCACTCTCATTCTTATCCATTGTAGGAATGTTGAGTTGTCGACCTAATTTGAATTTATAAAATAAAGAATGTGTAGCCAACCTTGGAGAAAGTTTCTAAGATTGGAGTTGGTATAAATAAAAGGCATGATGTTAAGGTTTTTAAGCCATACGTGTGAGAAGTGAGATAGATGTGAAATATTGTGTGAAAATGATTTGAGGCAGCAAGAAATTCAATGTGTTAGACTGTTAAAGGCAGTGAGCTTCTGGTGTCTACAATTCTTTGATCAAGGCTGCTAATGTGTGGAAGTTGCAGTGGTGGATTTTCTGTTGCATTGAGATAATGTTCTCTATGTAACATTCTCTTTCTATGTTTCTATATTTGTAGGTAGTGATCCTCCCATTTGGATAGTGAGTCCTATTTTTCGAAGTGAGCCCTTTGGCAGTGAGCCTTTGTAATTGGTTTTGCAATTAATCTTATATTGTGAGTTAACCTTTACCATGGTTTTTCCCTCATTGGGTTTTCCACATAAATTTGGTGTTTCTTGTTTTTTCTTTCTATTATTTGTACTTCATGCTTATACTTAATAATAGATTAAAGTGAATATAAAATTGGTTAAGATTTGAAGTGAATGTGATTAGATACAATTGATTCACCCACTCCTCTTAGTTGTCTTGTGTAATTCAAAAATTGGTATCAGAGCTTTGGTTCCTTGAAGGAGAGCTTAATCGCTTGAGGTAGATCCGATGGTACACAAATTGACAATCCCTGTGTTTGATGGATCCGACTATATTTTTTGGAAAGTGCAGATGAGAGGTTACCTAATATCTCTTGGTTACAAGACTTGGAAAGCTATTGAGAGAAAATATGTTGAGCGAACAAGTGGTCCTTCTTCTGCAGATGAGATTTTTGCCTATGAAGAAAATGAAAAAGCAAGGTATGCAATCTATAGTCCTTTATCTAAGATTGAGTTGACAAAATATTTCATTAGACACTCCTTATGATGTCTGGGAAAAGTTGAAAGATATATCTGAAGGAAATGATAGAGTCAA
>CM021102.1:541114099-541134402 GCA_007115665.2 Sequoiadendron giganteum | reverse complement strand
TATTAATGAGTGGAAGTTTCAATCATGGATTTTCTATTGCATTGAGATAATGTTCTTTGTGTAATATTATTCTTTTTATGTTTATGTATCTATAGGTAGTTAGCCTCCCATTTGGACAGTGAATCCTATCTGGATAGTCAATCCTATCTTGTGAAGTGAGCCCTTTGGTAGTGAGCCTTTGTAATCAATTTTGTAATTACTCTTATATTGTGAGTTAACCCTCATCGTGGCTTTTCCCTCATTGGGTTTTCCACGTAAATCTGGCATTTCTTATTTTTGCTTTTTGTTATCCACACTTCATGATTATAATTAATAACAGATTAAAGTGAATGTGGAATTGGTTAAGATCTAAAGTGAATGTTATTAGATACAATTGATTTACCCTCCCAGTCAGTTGTCTTGTGCAATTCAACAACTTCTTCAAAATTCCCTTGACATATTTTGATTGTTAAATAAATACCTTTTCTATCTTATTGATTTGTAGTCCAAGGAAGAAATTCATTTGCCCAAAAATTGACATTTCAAACTCATTTTGTATCTATTCTATAAATTTTATGCACATAGCTTTATTTCCTCTAAATATTATATCATCAACATACACAAAAATAATCAATATTTGATCATTTTCAACTTTGAAATAGAAATTACTATTTAAAATAACTTTACTGAATCCTTGCTATAACAAGTACCTATCCAACCTTGAATACCAAGCTCTGGGAGATTTCCCTCTTCCATATAATTCCTACTTCAATTTGCAAACCATATCTAGTTTGTTTGATAAAAAAATCCTTCATGTTGTTCAATGTATACTTCTTCTTACAACTCTCCATTCAAGAATGCAGAATTCACATCCATTTGATAAAATTTGAAATCCTTATGTGCTGCAAAATGAAAAGGAATTCCGAACACAAAAATCCTTCTGAGAACTAGTATGCACCTTCGGTGTCTTATGTTTCTTTAAACAAATCGGATTTCAACACCCTGAAACACATGAACATACTACTATCTTAAAGAGGAAACAAACATAGTTAAATTCCCATGCATTAACCCTTAGAGGAAAGATGATTTAGTTCTAGATCTAAGAAAATTTTAGCAACATAACAACATATAAATTAACATTTAAGAATGAGAAACATGAAGAATAGAAGAAAGACAGAAAAAAGAGAAGAAAACACGATATATGTGGGGATAACCCTTTCGAGTTAAAAAACCCACACTCCAAAGCATCCAAAAAATATATTAATTTGCAAAAATACCATTACAATACACTACAAGCTTGTAGCCTTAACATGGAGACTACATCTTTCTCTTTTGGAGGAAATCTGGTAGCATAACCTTGTAATGAAAAATTCTCTTCATATCAATCCTCTAGAAAATGCCCATATTTATAGAGTACCAAGATGGATGCCTAGAAATGCCACATGTCAACATCTTCTTCACTGCATGCATGCAAAAATAAAGGATAACATGCAAGGAAGCTATCTTCACTCTCTTATGCAACTATCATAAAACCTCAACATGCAACCCTTCTGTCATAAATTTCTATGAATTTTTTTGGTCCTCTCAACATGCAAGACTGACACCTACCATAATTTTACTTGTATTGACTCTTACAATATCATACAAGCTGTCATAGTTCTATCATAATCCATCATATGAGATGCCATAGTCCAACTCTTACAAATTATGATAAATTTCACTAAAATAGCTTATAGTGGGGTTGAAAAAGTGGGACACCTATTTCTACCAATTTAGGATGCATGTCATCCTTGTAACTTTCCACCTCACCAAAGTAGGTCCCACAAAGTGACATCACAAGAATGACATATAATAAAAACATAAGCTAAAATAATTAATTAATTAACAACATTAATGCCAGGGCTTGCAAAGGTTGAGACACCTTAATGCCAACATTCTCCCACTTATCAAAGACCTTTCAAGAGCCAAAAGTAAAATAGTATTTTAACTTCTAGGATCCATACAACATCATCACAACTATCCATGAAACCACATGAATCTCCAATATTCTCTTGTGGACTAAAAAAATACCTACAACAACATCCAAGATGTCCACCATATCAAGCAAGAATACAAGCATCAAATCCAAGTGATAAAAAAGGCTACAGGCTATTGCAACAACTCCATTGTGCTCACGAGATAAATAGAAGCTCAACCAACTCCAAAACCATAACTAGAACACAATTTTGAAGCTGAAGAAACCTCCAAAGAACAAGATAAATCATTAGCTAGAACAACAACCAAAATAGGTCACTCTCATCCAAATGATAAACCCACAAGATCATAAATAACACCCATATAAAATGCTAATCCATCCAATCCACCATACCGTGAGGTATCCAAAACATTAGTATAACTTATGCCAATCCCATAAACTGCAAACACAAGATCAATGTGCCAAACCTATCGGTGAAGAACATACATATCCAAGAACTCCCACTGCATGGGTAATGTCGAATATAAAAATAGACCATGGAATATCAAGCCTACCAATCAACCCTTATACTAAAGTGTGGCTTATAATTAAATCATGTAGTAATGAAGAACAATCACAATGATCTACACATGCAACACAAGACATTGCAAAGCCTCTAAAAACATGCCACAATAACTCTCCCAAGTCCACCACACTAAACCATGTGAACATAAACCTCTAGGAAGAAGCCATATAACAAAGAGAAGACTCATAAATCATATCCCAATCATGTCCTTCTGCTAACACTTCAAAGTGCCAAGTTGTGCCAAGTAAGATCTCCTTCACAACCCCAAAGAAGCCTCAACAAAACCCAAATATCTAATCTCATTGATCAAAAATAACATATATCTCATGTCACCAAAATGAATGTAAGCCTCTCTCTAAACAATGAAGATCAAACTCAAAAACATTCCCATATCAAGAAAACGACTCAATAGCATCTCCAAAACTTCTCATGAAACAAAAACAATACCTAGGGAGATAAACATGCCGAAAACTCTTGAAATCAACCACCCCAAAATATAAATCATAGCTTAAGATCCATCTCTATGAGAAGAAAAAACATAAAACATAATGCATCCAAAAACAAAATGGGCTATACCTATTAGATGATTATCTACCGATTAGACCAAGAGTGGAGAATGAGATTGGTCCTCCAAGATATACCAAGTCTCATAGACTTTATCTAGGAACAACCTCCTCCCAAGTTCATCATGAACTAAAATCCATATCCAAGTGAAAGGCTCCTTAGAATTTCTGTTGAAACACAAAAAATGCCTCATCCAAGTCTCCAAGTATCCATGAGTATCTAGAATTGATCAATCCATGCTAAACTACAAATGCAATGTTGAACTCACATGAAGCTCTCAAGCACATGACCAAGGTAATCAATACCAAGAGAAACATCTAAACCACTATCAAAGCTCCAAACATCGAATTAGGAACCCAAAAAATGACATCATGATCTCACATCTCCTTTGTTGGTATTTTTTCTAGCTAAATCTTGAAAATCCTCCAAAGGATAGCCAACCCTTATGCTTAAGAACTTCAAGATTAGTGGCCAAAAAATGAGAGATGGATTCTAGACTTTTCTCCCCTACACTTCAAGCTCTATTAAACCTAGGAGGGTAATCCCACACAATGTACCTATGAATTTATGTGGCCAAATGACCATGTACATTGCACATAACAGATAAATTCTCATATAATAGATCAATAAAAAAAATATTTTAAGAAGTTAGCTACTCCTTTACAACACTCAATATTTAGAGCAAGAGAATACGATGAAACTCAACTCCAGACATACACTCAACTGAAAATAAATATTTAAATTGGTTTTTGTGTGGTGATTCCTTCTAGGGTTTGCACAAAGAAAACATACCAGACCAGTGTCTTGTGCATAACAAAGTCAAGATGAAATAACCTATTTGGTAATAGCCTAAACAAAAAATCAGTGACCATTTAAACCATTACTGCATTAAAATAATTAAGTCTCTTTAGGACACACCTACAAAATTCTTATAGATCCTGAATGCAACACAATATATTCAACATTTGATTGAGAGAAAAATTTAACCTGTTCTTTGAATAGGAGCCATCAATCCAAACACTTATTACAAAAAATGTGCAACAAAAACCATTATAATATTTGATTATTTTGATTGAAAATATAATGAATACATTTTGGAGACATTACAATATAACATTGTTCATCATAACTTGCAAATTGATTTGTTTTCTATTAAAAAATACACTACAACATTCAACTTTGAAATTTTGAAGAAATCTTGATCTAGGATAATCCTACATAAAAATTACAATATCTTCTCAACCTAGAGAAACTAGAACCCCCACAAATGAGAAAAAAATTCTCATTTTAAGAGAAAAGAAAAGAGAAGAGAAAAACCCTAAAAAGAATCCACCATTAACTCATGTCATCGCTCAACTTCGTTGATTTTGTAATAGAATGAAATTTAGAAAATGCCTCTTTACTCTCCATTTTCCCTCCTTATTTGCAACTAAAACTTTCTGCATCCTTTTCAACTTGCAATTCCTGTGCAACTTTTTACCTACTTGTAAAAACATGTTTTCTTCCCTCATTTTCACTTGCAAGTGAAAAACCCACATACCCATGTACCTTTTTCTTTTTGTAAGTAAACAACACTTTCTCAATATGTAAATATTCTCAAACTGACATTTAAAATGAGATTTAAATCACATTTTAAACATCTGTGGTCTTCATTTTAATTTGCATTTAACTTGATATTTTGTCAAACAGTTGATTGGTTATCCTTCTTCTTGTACATTCCTCTTGGAACTCACTCACTTTCACTTGTAATTACCAATTTAATTTTACCTTCGACTAAAGACTAAGCTCTATTTTAACTTGGGCATCTAGTATTGGAAACCATTCACATTCTATCTAAGAATATAAATCCATACAATGCTTTGGCTGCTAGGAAATTTATGCACTTTGTACAAGTCATTTCAGATTATCTATGCTAAAAAAATAGGTGATTCATGGTCAAAAACACTACCCATGTGTGAGAAAAGTTCCAGACATCTCTTGGAAGGCAAAAAACACTATTTGCAGTCCCAAAATAATATTAAAATTCAGCTTAAAACCCAAAAACATGACCAATTTTCATTTTCATCTCCAATAGATGTTTATTGCAGATTATTCTCAGCAGTGGTGGGCAGAAAAACCTCTCAAAACAACAATAAAATAATTTCTATTGTGTGAGAAAACATTTATGGGCATTTTTAATGCTACTGGCAACAAAAGAGTGCATAAAATATTGCCAAAATTGCTATCTGGGTATGAGAAATGCTTTGGACATTCTTTTGAAATTTGAAATGACAATTTTAAGCCCACCAATACATGTTAAAATCCACTCAGATCTCTTTGACACCCAACAAAACCCATTCCCATGCTTCCATTCTTTATCGACAACACTTGTAGCCACGGGCTGGGGGCAAAAGCTTTTTTTGAGACAAATTTTTTTTAAAAAATATTTAACAATGTGCCATGAAAAATATTTAATTACCCAATCTAGTCAAATGCTATTGCAAGTATTTTAATTCTAAAAACTTCCCACCAATGCCTGATTGCCCACTCACATTTGCTCACGACAACAAATATTGTAGCGGGCAGGTAAGCAAGCAAATAAACATATGCAAAGTTGAATAAAATATTTTCAAATAGTGTATGAAATATTTTCAATGGTTTGAATTCCTCCAATGCTTGCTTCACATCTCCTCGCTTCCCTACAAGCAAATGTTGCCATCAACATTCACTACCATGGGATGACGGGGAAGCATGGTTTAATAAAGTTAAGACTTTATAAAACTTTGAAATATTTAACTTTGCCCTAAAATTCCCACAATTCACATGCAATTCCATTTTATAACATTTAAAATATTGAAATTATTTTACATATTATGTTTTAAAATTTTAGGAACTATGCAGATTTTAATTTCATTTACGACCCAAATGGGGAAAATTCACTATGTGCAAACTGAGACACCTGGAGCCATGATTTTTTACATGCGATTATAATCAATTATGTAAAACATGGGTTTTAAATCAAAATTTTCCCAACCATTAGAATTTAGGTACCTCCTTTGTAAATTGACCCATAAGACATGTTCGCCACAATCTAAAAACATTAAAATAATGCATCATATGATCTCATTTTTTGATGAAAATGGAGCTAGAGATGTTTTAGATCAAAATGAGAAATGGGTTGCCCTTAGAATTTTGAAATTTGAAACTTTTCGAAACACCAATGTTAGTCTGGTCGTAGTAAGAAAATAATTAAAAAGCCCATCAAAACTCATTCTAGGGGCCTAAAACTGAATAGGAACACTACCATATGTAACAAAAAAATTCTACCAAAAGAATTTTCAAGATAACCTCCGATTTGAAAAATATTAATCGACAAAGAGGGCCTCCAAGGCAAATTTAGCAAGATGTAGACCTATGCTCTATCGATTCATTGAAAGGACATAGGCACTTCAAATTTGCAAAATTTCAAGGTGCCATTATCCTCAAAAGAAAATCATATTCTCCATGTGAACAAACCATGGTATCAAGAGCAATGTAATATGCCAAAAATCTAATGCACCAAAAAGAGTATAACATGACATACCAACAACATAATCTAAACTAATATCATGTGTCAGAGCATTACCGACACCCCAACCAAAGAATCCAAGAGTCCTTCATAGATCTAAGGTGTCACACATCTTCAATATCATGAAGATTACCATTTCCAAATAGTGTCTATACAAATGTGAAATACACCTTCTACAACAACAAAATCTAAGAGATCCTCCTAATAACATCTACAACGCTCAAGAAGATCATCCATCACCAAGTGATAAATCCACATCACTACCAAAGCTCACACTAAACAATGATACCGAGCTCTCCAATAATCATGACAACCATATCATAAATGAAGATCCTCCATGGCTCTAACACAATAAAATGTAAAGTCAACAAATTCAAATAATAAATAGAACCAAGATCTCCAAGCAAAGAAGATAAAAAAATATTCTATAGGTCCCCACAACTGACTGTCTAGGTACTCAAACACCATACTCTCATCCCAATTCAACACATACCAATGCAAAAATGACCATAGATAAGGCCAACTAATGAAATCTGCATCAACACCGAAACAATCTCATAGATATAGATAGTCCACATTTGAGTCATCCCACTACAACCAAATGGGTGATCCTCCCATACAACTACATGACCTGTATATCCCAAACAATGAAGCATGCAAACTCATCATCACATTAGTAACATGAAGAACAAGGATATAAAAGAAGATAACATTTAGGTTTTAAGAATCAAATATCGGATCACCACTAGACCCGATTTGCCAAACAAATCCACAACTGGATACCATAGTCAAGGAACTATACAAGCATTCTTGCAAATTTTTAATTGTTTTCATCCAAAAATTCTAAGAGTTTGAACACAATATTTTCCACAAATCTACAAATCACAAATTTTTATTAACATGTAAAACCTGTAGAAATCAATCTACGTATAAATATAAATCCATTTAAACATCCAGAATAATAGATCACACACATTTCATCTGAACAAGTGAATACTCAAGATCTACAGGAACCCATAAATTTTTAGCAAACAAGAAAAAATGTAAAACCTCCTCAAAACATGCATGAACCATACATGCAAATATGCAACTATCTTACATCCATAAAATATAATCTGAAAAATAGTCCATCTACAAATCTACAAAACTACAAGTTTTGATTAACCATGTAAAACCTGCAACACCACCATGTTTGTAACACACATGTAAATCCATATCCACTTATAATCTAGAAGACCCACAAGTCTATAAACAACCATAATAGTTAAGCCAAAAGAATGGAGTATCATGAATATGCATAACCATAAAATTTTAATGAATAATCCATAAAACTCTAAGATCCAACCAACATGAAACTGAGACATGAAAGTACAACCAACCAAATAAATAAGAGGTCCATGAACTTCAAGCCCATTTATAGGCCAACTCCACAACCACCATCATGTACAAGCATCTGAGAGAGAAATAAGCTATTCCAGAAGCTTTTAGATCATCTGATGATCAAGTCCATAGCCTTCATGCATTTGATGTTATAGAAATAATAATTTCCAATGTAAGGGGTTAAAGACAAACACCCAACATAGGCACACCAAACTAAAATCATAACAACATGAGTCTCTTCATATAACCAGAGAGTCCATCTCAGACACCCAATATGAAAAATCTGCTACACACAACCACAAAATGAATAATAACCATCATGCATAAGGGTTATTCAACTGTCAAATTAGGAGCTCCATATCGGTAACATATCAAATGTAACCACATGAACAACTCCATAAAAATCTATCTTCTCCATTCTTCACAATACCTATTGTTTCCAAAAAACAAGATCAACTCCAAAACCTCCACTTAGATAATAATTAATAATCAACCAATTAGTTCAAAATTGATTCCCTCAAGCTTTCTAGGCTAAGAAATTATAACAAAAGAAATACCCAGAACCCAAAACACCATATGCATTACCATGCGAGCACATGCAAGTGACACGCAAGTACATGCAACTTAAAAACATACACATGCAAGCACAAGCAAGTGACATGCAACTTACAAACATACACAGGCAAGCACATGAAAATTTGGAACTAGCTCTGATACTAAATGAAAGGGAATGTCTAACTCAAAAACCTTATGAGAACCAATATGCACCTTCAATATCCTATGTTTCTTTGAATAAATTATATTTCAACACCTTGATACACTTTAACATACTACTATGTCTTAAAGTGGAAACATATATAGTTAAATTCCCATGCATTAACCCTTAGAGGAAAGATGATGTAGTTTCAAATTTAAGAAAATTTTAGTAGCATAGCAACATATAAATTAACATTTAAGAATGAGAAACATGGAGAATAGAAGAAAGAAAAACAAAAGAGAAGAAAAAATAATATATGTGGGGAAAACCCTTTTGAGTAAAAAACCCCACACTCCAAACCATCAAACCAATGTATTAATCTGCAACAATACGGTTACAATACACTGCAGGCTCACAACCTTAACATGGAGAATACATCTTACTCTTTTGAAGGAAATATGGTAGCATAACCCTACAATAAAAAAATCTCTTCACATCCCTCCTCTAGAAAATTCCCATATTTATAGAGCACCAAGATGGATGCCTAGAAATGCCACATGTCAACATCCTCTTCACTACATGCATGCAAATAGAAAGGATAAAATGCAAGGTGCCTATCTTCACCTGCTTATGCAACTATCATGAAATCTTAACATGCAACCCATATATCATAAATTTCTATGACAAATTTCAGTCCTCTCAACATGCAATACACCTACCACATGCAAGACTGACACCTACCAATTTTTTACTAGTCTTGACTCTTACACTAGCATATAAGTTGTCATAGTTTTGTCACAATCTATCATAGTAGTTGTCATAGTCTAACTCTTACAACTTATGGAAAATTCCTCTAAAATAGCTTATAGTGGGGTCCACAAAGTGGGATGCCTATTTCCACCAATTTAGGATGCATGTCATCCTAGTGACTTTCCATGTAAGTTTCCACCTCACCAAAGTAGGTCCCACGAAGTGACATCACAAGAATGACATAAAATAAAAATATAGGTTAAAATAAATAATTAATTAACAAAATTAGTTCTAGGACTTGCAAAGGTTGAGACACCTTAATCCCAACACAAAATCTAAAAGTATCCTAATGGCTTCCATTCTTTCCACCAGAGTAAATGTATCCTCAAAATCTATTCCTACTACTTGTGACTAGCCTTTACACAAAAGCCTTGCTTTGTTTTCTCACCACTTCTCCATTCTCATTAAGTTTGTTTTGAAATACCCACTTAGTTCCAATCACATTCTTATTTTCTGGTCTTGAGACAAGTTCCCAATTTTGATTCTTCTCCATATGCATTAATTCTTCTTCCATAGCCTTTATCCAATACTCATCTTTGCATGCTTCAATCACTGTCTTATGTTCAACTTTGGAGAATAAACATAGATTTAGTTGTTCTTTGCTATAGTACCTTTTCTTCTTGTCAAAAAACCTTTCTTTTGTCACCAATGATATAATCTTTAGAATGATTCTTCTACACATACTTAGGAGTCTTAGGGATCCTTTCTAGAGCTTCTTCCTCTTCAATCTGAACTTCTTTTTACATACCTTCATCTATGTCATTTTCCCTACAAGATGATTCATCAAATTCATATCCATTTATCATCACTGAGTTCTTATGTATATCCTCATCCACTTTGACACTTACACTCTCAACGATATTTTTCAGCCTCTTGTTGTAGCACAGCAAGCTTTTCTTTTTGTAGAATATCCAAGGAAGATACCTTCATCAAATCTTCTATCAAACTTTCCTAATTTTTCTTCATCTCTTTTGATATAGAATTTGCTTCCAAACACTCTAAAATATTTGATAGTTGTCACATCTAAATTCTTGCTCGTATTTAATAATGTTAAGTTATTTAGAATGATTGGAATATAGATTTATCAGTTATAACTTGTGATAAATTTAAGATTTCAATGCCATTTGAAAATGCTTATATGTTTAAAATTTATGATTAAACATGAAGGATGAATGTTATGATGAAGTAATGAATATATTTCATTTTTGAATATTGGTTAATGGTTACTAATAAAAATTCTACAATTGCAAGTGTGTGTGAGTGCAAGAACATGATGAAAAATGAGAACATGGTTGAGGTAGGAGTACTTAGCCGAATGCCAATCGGTAAGCATGTTGGAATTTGGATCACATGAACCATTGAAAAATTATAGCATCTACATTGAAATTAGTAAATGGTATGATTATCATTTTACATGAATGTCTTGTGTTTGTTTTAAAGACAACAAGAGAAGTGGCAATAATTAAAAAGGTAAATTAATGAGAAACAAATTGCTAGTTTTACCTTGTTTACTTAATGCTTTTTTATTATATTCAAAAGAGACAATACTGTATGGGAACATATATATAATATATATGTATAATAAAAGAGACAAATGAATTGATTAAACGAGTGATTATATAAGGATTCTTTATATAGAAATCGTGAATGAATTCCTTCTAAAAGAAAATATTATTCCTAAAATGAGAAAAAAATTAAAACTATCATATTAAACACGATTACATCCACAAGTAATGATAATAATAAATTTTAAAAGAAAGAATTTATTTTTCCTTGGAAATTAATTTATTTTAAGAATTAAATGCTTTAAAACTACGATAAGCGACCATCATTGCTCTACATTACAATTTAAAAATATAATTTAAGAGAGAGGTGGGCAACTTATAATTTTTGAAAATAACAATTTTAGTGGAAAAAGAATAGGGGTGGCTAATAATAAAGAAACACCCCAGATATAGAATGAAACACACTTTTATTCAAAAATAATCTATAAAGTGATTAAAAAAATCCAGGAAGGTGGCGAAAATGGAGGTGTTAAATCACCGTTTTCATGCAAATAGAAGTGTTGAAATGCACAAGACAACTGAGAGGGGGGGTGAATTAGTTGTATCAAATCTCTTTTCTTTTCAACTTAGCCTTTTCACCTTAACTTAAATTATTAATAAATATAAACATGAAATGCAAATAATAGAAAGAGAACACTAGATACACCAAATTTATGTGGAATACCCAATGAGGGAAAACCACAGTGAGGATTAGCTCACAATATAGTAGTAATGTAATACGAGATACAAAAGGCTCACTTCCCAAATACAAAGTCTCACTGCCTTGAGAAAGACTCATTGTCCAAAAAGGGAGGCTCAATGCCTATAGAAAAAACAAAAGAATATAAAGGAAGATCCACCACTAGGATTCCATACATTTTCAACCAGATCAGAAGATTGTAGATGCCTTCAGCTCACTGCTTTCAGGAATTTAACACCTTAAAGTACTATTGAATTAATTTTATCTTCCACTCTCTGCTTTTCACACTTGTTTGCACACTTCACTCACTTGTTCAATTCATGGATGGATGGATATTGATTTCGCTACAAGTTGAATTTATTTTATACCATCTTCAACCTTAGGAACATTGTCCATGGCTAGCTATACAATTTCATTTACAAATTAATACTAGGTTGGCTACTCAACATTCTTGTGGTGGATAAGAATGAGAGAAGACCAATTACATATTTAATCTAGGACCCAAATAGTATCTTGAAGCTTGCACATAATTCCTCAAGTCGATGCAAAATCCAAGTGTAATGTGTAGACACCAGGTTAGCCAACCCTAATGAAAACACCAATGATCTTTGAAGTACACACATCTCTAGCAAGATAAACACATGTGGATCACTCAACATGTTTAATCGGTCATTTCACCATCTTTGAGAACATCTCATATACATCCACAATAGTTACAACCAACTATTTATAGAAAAATCTTTACCAGTCCAACTGAAACAGCTTAGTAAAACATAGGATCTCTAGAGCAGGTCTTCCGGAGTGCCAAACCACTAAAAAGTTTTTCAGAATACAAAAACAACAATAAAGAGTCATCTCCTAGATCCACAAGATTTGCGACCAAATATCAAAATATTGTGGAGCCAAAACATTTCTCCTAGTCAACAAACAAATATAACTGGCAAACCAGTTCACACACCGGTGAACATAACTTCTACTATTCATCAAACTAGAAGCTAAAAATCAATATATATGATTCATTAAAGCTTATGAAAACACCTAAAGATCCACATAGGCATAGGATCAACACAAAATAACTACAAAACACAATACTGAAGCACACATATAACACACTTTTAATTCTGATTTCATTATTTCTCAAAATTTCTCAAAAGAACTTGGAAAATACACAAATTTGTGTTGACATCAATGACAATGCCACCAAACACATCCATACTTGCAACAAGAAGAATATATATGGGAAGGAGAGACATAATTTTTTTTTTGTCAAGGAAAATCAAGAAAAAAGAGAAATCCACGCCAAGGCAGAAGGAGTAAAAGGAATATTTTGTGGAAAGAATAAGGGGAAAGAGTCCTAGAAAGTAGATCGACATTCAATATTTTCAAAAAAGAGAAAGCAAGCCAACTATTATTTATTCAATGAGCCATTGAGGTATGACTTACACTATGTTTACATTAACTTATTTTAAGGAAAGGAGGGATTTCATTAGAGAATTATTCTGCTTTACACAAGCTCAAATTTTTATTGGGTCACACTCTTCTTATTTTAGAAGCTTTCATTGTTGCCATTTAATCTAATGATTGACCAGTGCATAGTGCACACCCTCCTCCTTTCTCTTGAACTCAATTTGTATTTCCTTGTTATCTGCTCTGAATAATGTTGTCTCTATGCCTTGCTTGGATTCTAAATTGGTCTTTCTAAAATATTTTTACTTGATAGCTAGCATTCAACCACTTAGTGGCTTAGATTTCAAAAATTTCCTACATAAGATTCGTTGACAATCTAATTTAGATAAGTTTGAGTGTAAGCCATGGTTGTATATATCCCACCTTGAGAGCTTCACTTGTCATAAGATACAACTAGTGTTAAGACATCAGGTTGAGGGTAGATTAAGGAAGTCAAGTGTTGACCTTGACCAAGAAATTTCTATTGGGTATCTTCTTTTGTGCACAAACTGTTCCATGGTGCATTAAGTCTCTCTCACCTATGATGTAAGTCACCAAATGTAGGGTGGCCACTTAGAATAGTTTGGGTCACTCTCCTTCGAGCACTTGATTCCATGTTAATCCCATGTATTTGAGTCAAATCTACTCCCTCTTATCCATTTAAATAAATTCCATGGCACCTTGTTTTAGCCTTAAAGACCTAGAACCTCTCTTGTTGTTTCATACCAAAATCAACAATGTGAAGTCATTTCACCTCAAGGCTGATCCCATCAAAGAAAGCAAAGAGGGTAATCAAGCATAAATCTGCCAACCCTTAGAAATATGAGAGTAAGTTCTATTAAGCTAAAGTAATGGTCATCGGTGAAGGATACTCAAGATGAGATCTCCCACAAAAAGAAACTAGCAGTGTTGAATGTTCCTCTGAGAACATGTCCATCCTAGGTTGCAGTTGAGTTATAGAAGACTTAGATGTTATCTTCAAGCTCACTAAGGTTGGGTTTATATGAGAACTAGATCATGTTTAGCTCAAAGGTCAACTCCCAACAAGTAGGTGATTGGGTATTGTTTCCATGATGTCTTTCACCATAAATCAAAACCTATAGTCAATCAACCGAATGACTCTTATTTCTTAACTCACCATCTCCCACAATTCATCTCTTTGGACATGGTCTAACTAAAGGTTCTTCAATTTATGTAATTTTGATCTAAATGTTAGAATGAAAAGGATTCTCAAATAAATTGTTTTCATACAAATAACTAGTTGTTTGGAAAATGAATAGTCATAATCATTTTAAAGGGGAATGAACATATTAAATATATTATAAGAGCATTCTTAACTTTCCTATGTAAAAGTTTATGATAATTTTGGAGGATTTTATCTGAAATCAAAGTAATACCTATGCCTTCTAAAAATATTCTTTGATAAGGTTAAAGAATATTTGAAAGGTAAATGGGTTTTTCTTCCAATGAACGTTATTGTTCTCTTTTAAGAAAGATGGTTTATTTCCTTAAAGGGTGTTTCCTTTTGGCATATACATAGACATGGAAATGTAATATTCTACATAAAATATGGATCCTTTTTGATATTTTAATAAGAATGTATATGCATACATAAAAAATGTAAAATGAAGGTCATATATGTGTATATACATAAAATAATTATGCATATACACATACATGTGATATACCTTCTTAACATGGCTTATTTTCTTTACTTGATTAATGCACGATTTATTCCACAAAATAAGTAAAAGGATATATGTATTTGTATGCTTTTGCACATGACATAAATTTTGCATGAATGTTTATTTTAATTAATGAATAGAGATCATGCTTTTAAAACTTAATATGTGATGTACAATGATTCAATAAGGAAGAAAACTAGTTAATTTACCATGCATGTACTTGCTTGAATTCAAGGTTATCTATTTAATCATATGAAGATTGATCTAGTAATTACACCTGATTCACTTAAATGTAAAATGGTTGGCTAGGGTAACCTATGGTAGAACGGAATGTATGTTTCAAGTTAAAATATTAGTAGGGAAGGGTATATCCTTATGCATGCAGAAAGTTTCCTTTTAGGATGGGTGCCGAAAGAGGATTAACAAAGGGTGTAGATTTTTCTTTTCCAGGATCTATCATTTAGTTGCAGTTGAAACAAAGGAAAATGGGGAAGTGCACAAAAATGAGATTGATGAACTCAATTAGGGGACATATTCTCATTGAATTAATTAGGAAATGAGATCCACACAATGAAAGGACTATCAAACTCGAGGTGAGTCAAGTCAAAGTGTGAATCTACTGATTTCCTTTTTTGCAAGGATGGGGTCCTGATTAAAAAACACTTTGGGGAGAAAGATTAAAAATAGAAAAAGAACTCCAAAATCCAATCTACAAGTTGGATCTTGAAGATTAAGCTCAATATTGATGGAACCAAAAGTCAAATTGGAGATTTGAGAGAGGTAAGAAGGTATGTACAAGTCACTAAAATTAATTTTTTGAAGCTAATATAGGACTCATTCACCCAAGGGTGAATGGATCTTGGTTTAGGTTTTTTATATAGCTTTTGGGAGCCTCTACAATAGATCTAAATATCTCAATTTTCCCAAGTTTTAGGTTCAAAGTGTCATAAATAAATTTTGTAATTGAGTTTCAATGAGATGACAAATTTCTTGGAAACTTTTACAAATTTTACAAATTCAATTTTTCTCTTAAATAAATATTCAAGATATCTTCCACCTAAATATAAAAACACAAATCAAGAGGGAATTTTTTTTTGTTTATAGTGAATGGGGGTTTGCCTTGGTTGGTGCAGGAGCACCTATTTGATTTCTTGCCTCCACGAGACAATTTTGTCATTTTTGGTTTGTTGTATTAAATTTTTTAATAAGGTCATATTGACCATGTCACATGGGTATTGAGTCATTGATTAGGTTTCTAGGTGGTTTGTGGGGTCAAGTTGTCAACTTTGAAATTTTTGTCATTGTTGCAAAATTGCAAAATATGCAAAAAAGGGAATATGAAGGGTCATTGGTTGGAAATAAGGTTTTTGGTTGTTGGAATTGAAAGGGTAGTTAGAAAACTTATGTAAGATGTTTAATTTTTCCTTGAGAAGGCGATCCCAAGGTTGGGGACTAGTATTTTTGGAGAGAATTCAACAAAACCCCTATTTTTCTATAGATTTTAACGTTTCTTGTTGTTTTAGAGAATTATACGATTCTATACGGAGGTTTAATGAATTGAGGTTGATTTTATTCGATGGAGGATTTAATTATTTTTCTGTTGGTTTTGGTCTTATTGAATTTCATTAAGTTTTGAGGATTTTATTGCCATTTTACCTCAGATAGGTCAAAAACTCTAGTCCAATAGGGTTGAAATGAAGAAAAATGTAGAACTCTCCATTCCACTATTGAGATCTTGTGAAACTTGGTGGAATGGAGGTATATTAGGTTTATTTTGTGTTTACAAATTTTCCAGGGCAAGGGATAGAGTTAGGAGTTGATTGGGTGATGCCCTAGGTGAAATTTCATATTTTTTAGGCATAAAAGGATGGCTAGAGGTTAGGGTTTTGATAAAGAAGCATTGGGAAAGTGTGGGAATTGGTTTGGTGAGAATAGAGAGACCCTAGGAGACATGTTTGAGCCATTTTTTAGAAGAATTGAGACCTAGATTGTAGAGAATCAATAAACCCCCATTCAAACTAGCCTAATTAGGCCTTAAGGGCAGCGTAACGGTCCAATTTTGAGTGATTTGTTCCAAAACAATGATACTTGTTTTTGTATTATGTTACTAAAGGGAGAAAAGCGTACTTGGAATGATTTTTATTTTTAGCATTTTATGCCTTCTCTAAAAGATATGGCCAATTTTTATTGTTTGGAATGCTATAAGCAAGATTGAGAAAATTGTGAGAAGAGCATCAAGTTAGGGTTCCCAAGTTGAAAGGGTTGTTGAATCGTGTTTGGTTGGAGAACCTCCACCCTGTTATGTATCAATTGGTATCAGAGCATAGGTTCTGATATTTTGAGGGAAAGATGTTGAAGTTTGAAGAGGGAAAAGTTGCAATTTGAAAGGACAAGATGCCTCCAAAGGGAAGTGTAGTGATTTCCAGGGAAATAAGAATGATGAAGGAGTATCAAGAAGCTCTTTTAGCTAGACTTGTAGAATTGGAAATAAACCAAAGAATTAAGGTCACTACAAATGAGAGTGATCAAGAGGAAGAGGTGAGAATGAAAACCCCCAAAGAGGAGTCCAAGGTGATGATGAGTTGGACCCTGATGAAAGAAGAATGGTTAAGATGTTGAAGGCTGTCAAAGGAGATCCTTTTGAAGTGAAGATGGAATTTCCCATGTATGGTGAGAAGATGGATAGTGAAGAGGTGTTAGACTAGATTGATGCACTAGACAATTATTTTGAATACAAGTAGGTAGTAGATGAACAAAAAGTAAAGTTTTCTAAAACTAAGTTGAAAGGACCTGCCCTAACTTGGTGAAATTATGTGTAGGAAGAGAGAGTGAAAAAGGGAAAAGAAAAAATCAATTCATGGGAGAGGATGGAATCCAAAGTGAAGATTCAATTCTTGCCAGGTGACTATGCAATATAAAATTTTAGAAAGATGCAAAATATCAAGCAAAAAGAGATGGTTGTCATGGCCTACACAAAGGAGTTTCATAAGTTGAGCATTGGAGCAGGTCATGTTGAGGATGAAGTTGAGAAGTTATCAAGGTATATAAATGAATTATGGTTATATATACAAGATGAGTTAAGCATGTCTCTCCCAAGAATGGTTGAAGAATGTTTCCAATTGGCTCTTCGGGTAGAAGAGAAGTTGAAGAGAAGTCAGGAGAGACAAGGTAGAGGTAGAGGTAGCACCTCTAGAGGAATAGGTTCATTTTATAACTCAAGGTGGTCATATGAGAAGCAATAAGATGCAAGCAAAGGCTAAGAGCAAGGTTTAGATTAGAGAGGTGGATATAGAGGCAGTGAATCAGGTTTTAGAGGAAAATTTAGAGGACAAGGAAGAGGTTCACAAGGATTCATAGGGAGATGCTATTAATGCAATAAATTTGGAAATCAAGCATGGTACAGTGCAAGGAAGATCAAGCTTCTACTTCACTTGGAAGTGAAAGAAAGAATCAATTGGTGTAAGAAGAATATAGTGAAAGTGTGAATTCAACACCACATCATGCTGGTCCAGAATTTGGAGAATCACTCATGGTAAGGAGAACACTCATCAAAGAATCAAAGGAAAAGGAGCCATCATAAATGAAACTCCTCAAGACAACTTGCAAGTTCATGGGTAAGGTATGTAAGGTTGTAATTGATTTAGGAAGCACAAATAACATGGTTTCTAATGAGATGGTTGAGAAAATTCATTTGCCTAGGATACCACATGATACTCCTTATAAAGTTTACTGGCTAGATGAGGGTCAATTTTTTTTGGTTAATGAGAAAGCTTGGGTGGAGTTCAATATAGGTGGGTATAAGGATAGGATCCTATGTGACATATTTCCTATGGATGTATGCCATTTTATGCTAGGGAGACCATGGAAATTTGATAGGCATGCTTTGTATGACGGTAGGTATAATACTTATGAGATAGAGAAATATGGAATCTCTTTTACTTTGACACCCTTGAAAAAAGATGATAAAGGGAAAACTAAACAAGCTATTGCGATGATGGTTGGAAGGAAAGAGTTTATAAAGGTAGAGGAAGAAAAGCATATGGAAGTTGTAGCTACTTCAAAACAAGGAGATGTTATGACAATAGGTTTAAAGAATGCTTTGATTTTGGAGGGAAATGATATTGAGTTGGTGTCAAGATCTGATATGTTAAAGGTCAAGGATGAATTTATTTTGGAGATTCAAGATGAGCTTGAGGAGTATGCTACTAAGAAGGTAAAAGAGGTGTTCCACTCCTTGTTTTCAAAAGAATATATTGGCCAATTCATTCCTTTTATAGTAGAGGCTAATAGGTCTAATGAAGCAACAGTTGTAGGTGTACTACAACATAAGGATGAGATGGGAAACATAGGTGGGGAGATTAAAGGTAAATTGCAAAGACATATGGGCAAGTTCAAGAATGCATCAAAAGTAAAGGAGAAGACAGTTCATGACAAGGATGGCAGAGGTATGTTTGTAGGTATAAATGTAGGTTCAACAACACTTTCAAATGAATAAGGAGTCAAGGATCAATCATTAAGCAAATCTTTGAAGTTGGATTGCATCTAAGGGGCTAAGGAGTTCAACATGCCACAAGACAAGGCATGTTTTCAATATTTGACTCATCGAAATGGATTTCCAAATGGAGATGCCTCTTGCAGATTAGAAGATGACATGAAAATTATTGAATCTATTGTTGCAACATTGTCCTCAAAGGGACTTGAGTCAATTTTTTTTCCCTAGAAGTATGGTGCAGGAGCACCTAGTTGATTTCTTCCCTTCATGAGGCAATTTTGTCATTTTTTAGGTTGGTTGTGTTTTATTTTCTAATAAGGTCATACTGATCATGTCACATGTGTATTGAGTAATTGATTAGGTTGCTAGGTGGTTTGTGTGGTCAGGTTTTCAGCTTTGCAAATATTGTCATTATTACAAAATTGCAAAATATGAAAAAAGGGAATATGAAGGGTCATCAGTTGGAGGATGATCCCACATAAGTGGTTAACACTTTGAGAGAGGAAGGAAAAACAATTTTTGACCCTCACACAAATTGAAGGGGTTTTCTCAAACCTAAAGGTTTGAGCGAACCACTAAATGGGTTCAAGCGAAGCATGGGGTTTGATCAAATTTCTTGACATTGGCTGCAAAATAATAAAAAAAGGGGTTTGAGTGAACCTTTGTTTTCTCGAACCCCCCAAATTAGGATTAAAAAAAAATCGACATTGTGCCATCGTTTTCACTAAGCATTTGAGCGAACTCTATGGATGGCAAACAAAGACTAGTTAGAAAAATATTGGTAAACAGTCCATCACCCTCCATATTCTACCACCCTCAACTCTCGATGTTCACACAGGTTGGTGTATTTGTCTAAAAATTGCATTTTCTTGAAATTTTTTAAACCCTAAAAATGAATGGTTGTAGAATTTGGCTTTAC